>PVKA01010741.1:10797-63431 GCA_004027165.1 Ctenomys sociabilis
TTCATTTTTATACTTTTCTGCTGGATGGTTAAGACCTAGATAGATCAAGACTTATATACCAACACATGAACTTTATATTTCCTATGTGGTCAGTGAAGTCCTCTCAGGGTTTATCTTGTAGTCCTGTACATTATTCTGTAGTTCCTTTGTCTGTGTCATCCATGTGGATGAGTCACGGCCAATGCTTGACCAGTTTGCTTTCTGTGAGAGCTTGAGAGAAAGTTTTCTCTTCTTGTGACTGTCCCCAGGCATACTATAGAACTTCAATCTCTTTCCTCTGTGGCTCCATAATCTCCTTGTTCAGAAAATTTGGAGCTCACTTGAGTTGCATGATGTTGCAGTACAAGCTCTCCTATGTCTTGAGTCTTCGCTGACCTTGAAAGGCTAGGGCCAAAATGTTGGCTGGACTTGTGGCTCTTCTATTTCTCCAACTCTGACTTGTGAACTTAGGTTGTTAACCATCCAGAAGAAAAGCTGACTAGTATCCTGCAGCATATGCCATTCACTTTGCCTTATCTGACTCAACTGATTTTACTTGTTGTACGTTTCCTTTTGTATTTCTGCTTTTTGCTTGTTATACTAGGAAGACTATATGATATTTACACATGTGTGTCTGGTTTATTTCACTTATGAGTATATGTTCAAGTGGCATCCACTTCAGTATAAATGCTTTGAACTTATTATTCTTAATAGCTGAGTAATACTCCATTATATAGAAATACCACATCTTTTCCAACCATTCCTCATGTGATGGACATCTTGGCTGTTTGCAAGATTTTGCTATCACACATTGCACTGCTATAAACATAGGTATACATATATCTCTATGATACAATGTGTCCAGATCCTTTGGGAAAATTCCCAATAGGGGGATAGCCAGCTTGAATGGGATTTCTAGTCCTATTCTTTTGAGGAGTCTCCACACTGACCTCCATGATGGTTGTACCAGTCTACATTCCCACCAGCAGTGGAGAAGTGTTCCCTTTTCCCCACAACCTCTCCAACATTTGTTGTTGGTTGATTTCCTTATCATAGCCATTCTTTCTGGAGAGAGATGATATCTCAGTGTTGTTTTTATTTGCATTTCACAAATGGTTAGCGATATGGAGCATTTTTTCATATATTTATTCTCTTCTTTAATTTCGTCCTCTGAGAAGTGTGTATTCATCTCAGATGCCCATTTCTGAACTGGGTCTTTAAATTTGAGGGCCCTGTTGTATCTTAGTTCTTTATATATTCTAGACAGCAGTCCTCTGTCTGATTGCTTATTAGTTAGGATTTTTTCAAAGTTTGTGGGTTGTCTTTTCACTCTGTTGACAATTTCTTTTGACATGCAGAAGCTTGTCAAAAGATGAGCTTGCAGAAGCTCTTAAGAAGAGTTGATCCCAGTTGTTGATTCTTTCAAGAGCTTCCCGTGCGAATATATGTTTGTTCATGAGCTCTTTACCTACCCCTATGTCTTCAAGAGTTGCTCCTACTTTCTCTTCCTGGAGATTGAGTGTTTCTGTTTTAATGTTTAGATCTTTAATCTATTTTGACTTTAACTTAGTGCATGGTGGTAGAGCTGGGTGAAGTTTTAGTTTTCGGCATGTAGAAAGCCATGTTTCCTAGCACCATTTGTTAAAGAGGCTATCTTTCTTCCAGTGAGCTTGTGTAGCCCCTTTGTCGAAGATGAGATGGCTGAGTGTTTTCACAGATGCCTCTGCATCTTCTAATATATTCCACAGATCTTCAGGTCTATTTTGTTGCCAATACCATGTTGATTTTATCACAGTGGCTTTGTAGTATAATTTCAAGTCAGGAATTGTGATGCCTTCTGCCTTGTCTTTATTGGCCAAGATTGCCTTTGCTATTCTAGGTTGTTTGTGGTTCCAAATAAATTTTAGGATTGATTTCTCTATATCTGGGAGGTATGTTGGTGGCAGTTTGATAGGGATTGCATTAAATCTGTACAGCAATTTTAGGAGTATGGTCATCTTCACGATGTTGGTTCTTCCTATCCAGGAGCATGGAATATCTTTCCATTTTCTGAAATCCTCTATAATCTCTTTTCTTAAGATGTTGTAATTTTCCGTGAAAAGATCTTTGACTTCCTTGGTTAAATGAATCCCAAGCTATTTCATTTTCCATGGTGCTATTGTGAAAGGTATTGTTTCTACTGTTTCCCTTTCAGTGTGTTTGTTATCTGTGTAGAGGAATGCTATTGACTTTTGAGTACTGAGTTTGTATTCTGCTATGCTACTGAATTTCCCTATCAGTTCTAGTAGTTTCTTGGTGGAAATTTTGGGGTCTTCCAAGTAAAGTATCATGTTGTCTGCAAATAGTGATAATTTAACTTCTTCTTTTCCTATTCTTATTCCCTTTATTTCTCTCTCTTTTCTAATGGCTGTTGCTAAGGATTCCAAGACTGTATTGATTCAGTGCATTTTAACAATGCACTTTCATGTTTCATGAGATACAGAAGAGGGTGATTAAATATAAGATAATTTTGTGTAGAAGAAAATTACTAATGTACTCTCCCAAACCCTGGGAACAAAGAAGAGGGAAGGGCTTGCACATTTGGGTGATTTGGGTGGTGCCCTTCTCAGAGAGGTTTTCTTCTGTGCTAGTGTGCACCTGCCTAATTCATGCTGTGTCCAAAGGATACAGGGTTTTGCCTTTCAAAGGCTACTGTAGAATTCTTATGTTTAAAATATAACAGTCCCAATGATGTGTTTCTAAGAAGAGAGGTTTTGATACTCTTGGATTTGAGTTCTAATTCTGTTTGACAATCACCCCATCTTCTTATACCATCGCTGTGTGAAGCTATTCAGCAACTTCCTTCTCTCAGTTCTACTGGTAGACAGGTCCATTTTAATACCTTTGGGGCGCTGGCATGCAAATGTACTAGAACAAATACAGTAAAACGACTTCAAGATGCAGCAGCACAGAGTTCTCTTGGTGGTGGTAGATGGCACCGGGAGGTAGCAAGGTCAGTAATTTCACTTCTAGGATCCTAATACACTTAGCCAAAGGACGTTTCCCTCACTGCCCCATCTTCATACGCATACCGCCACGACACAACTGAGGGAAATGTCTATGACTATTTTAACCATTGCTCTCAAAATGTACAGTGGTGGAAAGCAAGCAAAAATAGACAATAAACAGGAGATAGACTAGAGTTATAATAGCCTTGGTTTTAATTCAGTCCATAGATATTAAAGACAGTGGAGTGGTGTGGTGTATGTTTTCTCCTAGAATCTCAAGTCCTTTAGTAGAATAACCAGATCTCCTGTTGTCGTCACTGCACCTGAGTTGCATTCTGCCTCCAACAAGGCTTGTTTGACCTTGGAAGGTTCCTTGGCTTCTCTGCTTCTCTCTTATTCACCTGTACAATGGAGAGAGCAAAACCTAGATATTATAAAATGTGGAAAAACACCACAGGGCTTGAAGCACAGGTGAAAAGCAAAATAGAACAGGACTTGCCTGTAACAGAATAATCGGTAATGACTAGGGTTCAATGTACACAAATATGGTGTTGAGATGAAACATGCACACTTGTGTGTGTGTGTGTGTGTGTGTGTGTGTGTAACTTCTTCAAGCAAGGCTTAAAACAAAATCTCCTGATTGAAAGGCTGGTTAGTTTGCAATGGCCATATCTGAACATCTCTGATTCACCAGAGAGCTTTGAACATTCTTTTCTAAAGAAATAATGCCAAATCTGAACTATGATTAATAATCAACAGAAAAATACTAGAAAAAAGAAAAGAAACTGCATGCTTTATTTATTTAAGGAACAAAGTTTACTCAGTTTTTGAAACAAAGAAGTGAATAGCTTATAAAATACATAGTACAGCCTGTATCTCCTAAAAGTACAGGATGCTTGAAAAGACACACAGTCTTCACTCTTCACGCTCATGGAGACTCTGTCTGAGGTAATGAAACCAACATGTTTTTAGAAAAGAAGACAAAGGAGCTTCTCAGTGTTGTAGGTGTATAATTCCTTGAAGTCTGTAGTCACCTTGTCACTGAAAAAATAAAAAATGCCACCTTCAATGCTTAGAAGTATGCTGATATAAAAGTAGTTACTTGGCAGCAGATTAATTTATTTAAACTTTTATTGCTGCTTTGACAAAGATGCTCTGAAGGGAAGTGTGACGACACAATAGGAGCCCCAGGAGCAGGTGCTTTTGTAGGCCCTGTAAACAGCAGATTCCTGCAGTTGTGTAATAAGCTGGAAGTCTGGAAACTACATTTCCCAACGTCCTCTGCTAGCAGGATCTCCTTCCATCCTGCGAAAAGGAGGCACTGGCTGGAGATCACCAGGCATGGAGGCGAGGCTAGCAGTGTGTGCTTTTGACTGCTTAGAAGTGGCTGGATGTTGCTGGCAATGAGTACCAAAGGACTATAAACTCCAGAGATTAGATTTTAGGAGTAAGAATCTGATCCATGCAGAGCCCTTTCTAAAAGTGACGACAGTCTATGACTGTCTGCACAGCTCTGAAGCAGG
The DNA here is from genome assembly GCA_004027165.1 of Ctenomys sociabilis. Lineage (NCBI taxonomy): Eukaryota > Metazoa > Chordata > Mammalia > Rodentia > Ctenomyidae > Ctenomys > Ctenomys sociabilis. The sequence continues at coordinate 15,287 of PVKA01010741.1, forward strand.
AGTGTCCTGCAGCTCTCAACTTGGGAAGCCAGCGTGTTCCCATGGCTGAGTCAGACCTCTCTTCCCTCTCATCCCTAGAGCTTTCCTTCTTCTCTCTTCTGCTATTCTTGCATGCATAATACTCTCTCCACCTCTATAATCTCTATTTGAGACTTTAGACAGACTGATAGAAACTTTGGGAGAGTTGCTAATGTCCACCATCCAGCTCCAACTGCAAAGCTCTGTGGTTTGGGAAAACTAGAAACAAGACTTCCGGGCCACACTAGAAAGAGTATTGTATAGTTATTCCAGATCTCCCCATAGACGATGATGATGTAATGATGATAATGAGGATGATGATGATGATGATGGTTATAGATACACAGACAGACAGATGATAGATAAATGATAGATATGTGCACAGATGACAGGTAGATACTTAGAATATAGATACTTAGATGATATATACATGAATGCATAAATAAATGATAGATAAATAGGCACATGTATAGATAATATATATTTATGACATATATATATATATATATATATATATATATATATTTATAGATAAATATAATAAATACAAGGTAGGTAGACAGACAGATAGAGGTGTAGATGATCTAAGCACTACCGAGGCAGACATGGGCATAGACACAGGTACGGATATAGCCCTCCTTGCTCATGTTTCTCCAGTGAACTCAGGCACAGGTGAAAATGGCGAGGTCTGTGGTGTGAGCTCAGCTTCTACGGGCTGAGCCACACAAGGAAGAGTTTGCCTACTGGTGGAAAGATGTGCAATATCTGACATTCACGAGAGCCCCTAGGTTTTAGGGAGCAGAATGACATGGCCATATTCATTTTCTGGGAAATATGTGGGAAAGATCCATAGGGATGCTCAATTTAGGACAGGAGGACAACCAAGGAAGTGATTCCGCTGGGATTCACGGAACCCGAGCCCATTAGCAACGCACATTTTCTAGCTATGCTAATGCTCCGAACATGCAGTTAGAGTCTCAGGCACCCTCTGTGCCCTGATTTACAGTGACAACCTTGAGCTGCCCTGAAGGAGGCAAGGTGGGCTCCAACCGTGGCTTTTGATAGCATCACAAGGAAGTAGACATATAGGAGAGGTGTTACCTACGTCCTGGTTGGCTGACCCAGAGCCACAAGCTGTTCCTCCTGACCCAGGACCCTTTCATTGACCACAGTGCCTCAGCCAATAGTTTGAGTGTCAGAATCATCCCAAAAGCAGAGATTGCTTCCATGCCTGGACTCTGATCAGCTTTACACGACTATGAAAGATCTCTTTTCCACAGAAATCCACATATGGGGTTGTGGTTTGGGATTGGCATATGTCTTTTGCTAACCTGCCTTTCAGAGAAATGTGAATGAATCTCCTACATTCCAGAAGCTCTAAACCTGGAGCTAGGAAATGTTTTCTGTAAATTTGATTAAACCTGTGCCTCAGGGCCCTCCAAGCACATAGGTGGCTTCAAGCACATTCAGAGGGACCTGCTTTTGGGTTTAGATGGGAAAATGGCTTTGCAAAATGTGTAAAAGTGAGATATTTGAATTGCCATCAACTAAGGCTGCTGTCTCTTTCCATTCCACATTCTTCATTCTAAAGTGCTCTTCTGTTCAGCAGTATTGCAGTTGGCCATGGAGATAGCTCAGTAGAATAAGTGCTTCCCTTCAATACCTGGTTCTGAAAAACAAAATTGCAGTGGCTGTTAATATTTTGGATATCTAACTAAGAACTTCATGGAAGTTGATTTGAGCATCTTGAAATAAATCTTTAGGTTTCACACTTGGCTACTGCTCCTCTGGAACACTTGGCTACTGCTAACTATCCTGGCATGAGAGTGGCTCCTAGACCACCCACTGTTAAGTCACCCATGCCCTGGCACAGAAGTGCTGGGTTAGAGGTGACTCACATTATAAATTTATACCATGCCCACAGGCATGTGCACAGATGAGAGAAGAGAAAGATTTTTAACTGTGCAGAGTCAGAGGCTAATCTGTGGGAAATCCTTCCCATCATCAAGCATGTAAGATTGGAGGCAGATAATTTGAAACAGAAGTTCTAGCCTTCCAAGAATGCACTTGATAATACACCATATACAATTAAAATACCCTGTAGTTTTGTTTTTCTTTTCAGAAGGAAATCAGGTGAAATGGAATTATGTACATATAGCTCATTTTCATGCTTATTTGGTGAGAAAGACAAAGTCAAAAACTCATAGTACATCATTGTAATAAAAATATCATGACAAGCTGCTAATTAATGTTGTCTAATCAAAGGTTTTAAGAATGGTTATTGCATAAGAAAATGCAAAATGACTTGAAACCCTGTAGCTTTTGTTGTCATCTTTTTGAGACAGGCTTTCACTGTGCAATTTGGCTGTCCTTGAACTCACTTTATATCCTAGGCAAGACTTGAACTCACAGAACTCCGCCTGCCTCAGTTTCCCAATTGCTAGGATTACAAGTATAAGCAAATATGCCTTGCTCTTACAGCTTTTAAATAAAGGGAATGTGATGGTGGGTCTTTTTTTATTTGATTTTACAAACTTGTCTATTATAAACTTTAGCATAGCGTCTCTGATAAGGAATTAGGATGTGAAGGACGTTTTTCAGAACTGCCCATTTAAAAAAGAAACAGTCCATGCAAGAACAAAAGCCAATTATCTTTTATTTATATAAAATATTATAAAATTTCCATATGCAGAAGTAATTGATATTTATAACCCTTCAATTAATAAAATTCTATTAATAAAGAGCAATTGATTCAGAGTTCCTCTTGAGCTTTGAGTTTTGCAATAATCTAAACACTTACCCAAAAGGGAAATGTTAGTGATAAGACAATACTCAAAAAATGAAGAAGAGAAGAAATAAAATTGACATATTTCTGACTCTTATTTTAAATTGCCATGGAAATATATATATATATATATATATATATATATATATATATATATATATATATATTACTATGTACTAGGTATTGCCCTAAGAATTTATTGTATTATTTTTTAAAACATACACACACACACACACACACACACATACACACACACATATATTTTATTCTTTCAATCCTTATCCATAATACATTGCAAATGATAGCATCTTGGGCTGAGTTGCATTTTGGGATGCAAAATGGGATTTTCGACTGCTACTCAGTAGATGTAGTGTTTTATTGCTTATTGTGGCTCAGGCTGGCCTCAAACTCTCAGTCCTCTTGCCTCAATCTCCCAAGTGTCATGATTACAGATGTTTACAACCACACTCGTTTGCACCTTCTTTTCTTTAGTGTAATTTATTTCACTCAGAAAGGAGTGTCAGTATTTCTAAAATAGAGATTTTTTACCATAGGTAATTTGCAGAATCGCTGGATGGATTTCTAAGGTCAGCAAAATAAGTTATCAAAAAATATCAGATGACTTTCTTTCCTTGTAAAACTCCCCTAAGCAATTGAGGAAAGAAGCGTGGTGAACCCAGTACAGCACTGAAATTGGCTATATGTGAGGCTAAGTCCACTGCTCAGTGTTTATCAGGTAAGGTATCTCAAAAAGTTGCATAACCCATTGTACTATGTCTTTATTGGTCAGTGATGTTAACAGGGAGAACATATTATAAAGAGGCTAATTTGAATTTAAAAACCTTTGGTGTCATGTCACTACAGCCCAATACAAGTAAAGACACAGGAAGAAATCATACTGAACCCAAGACGCCCTCCATATTCCAGGTAATTCACTGGCTGCTGTGTGTCATGCCTAGATGCCCCTCCCTAAGCCTCATGCTCATGGGTGGGGCTGCTGGACCTAGGATACGTGAGAGTGGGATCAAGAGTGTGTGATACTGCATTAGTCCACTGAATTAGCATAGTGCAGGGTGTGCCTTAATGGATTTATGGAAGCCGGAAGCCCATCCCAGTTGTGAGTGACGGCCCCAGAAAGCTTGTGGCATGAGTGGAACCTAAGGGAAAGGCAGGCCTGCTGCTTACTGCCTCCTGCCTGCTCTGCTAAGGACTGTTGCCTTGCTGTGATTGCCCTCTGCCATGGAACCCTGCCTTGAAGCATCTATGGATGTGAGCTGAAACAAACTGTCCCCTGCTCACACTGAATGTCAGCCATTTTGTCTCAGCCACCAAAAAGTAACTAAAACTTTCCAAAATTCAGGCCTCATTTGTTGTTTTTCACAAACTTTCTCTGAAGAGACAGACTCAGGCCTCTCAAAAACTTTTCCTTGCCCACCTGATGAGGAACTGAAAATGTCGACAGTAAATCTGCAGTAATCTTGGCCCTGTTACCACCAGACTCAGCTCTTCTCCTCATTTTCTAAAACCATGCACTCTTTTTCCTGTAGTCTATCCATGAACTCCTACTTATACTTCAAGGCCCACCTTATATATCACATTGTGAATGCTGCTTGAACACATCTAAGTAGAAAAAGTCTGTCCTGCACATATAGTCCATGTATTCACCAGACAAGCATTATTCCTAGATGTCTTCACCATTTAACCTGAATTTTAATAAAGCTTTGCTTTTGGGGGCTGCAGATGGAAGCCACTGTGCCTTTGAAGGATGATGTAGTGCTTAATTCCAACCTGCTCATAAAAATTGAAAACAAGTGTACTGGAGAAGAATGGGAGAAATACTGCTTTTTGGACTAAAAAAGAAGAAAGACAAATAAAGACCATTGGTGTTACTGTATTAAAATGGAATAATTATAAAGCAGGAGTAGGGGAACAAGGTGAAGAGGAGGAGAAAAAGTCCATCCAGGCTTGGGGGCACACACCTATAATTTCAACACTCAGGGAGACTGAGACAGGGAGATCACTAGCCAGTGTCTATCCTGGGCAACTTAGCAACTTAGTGAGATTCTGACTCTAATCTAAAAAAAATGAGGTAGGTTGTGGATCAGGATAGAGCACCATGCAAAAGCCCTAGGCTCAGTCTCTAGTGTCACAAAAGTAAATCAGCCCATTAAAAATTCTGTGTTCACATCTTACTGATTTTTATCATAAATTAGAGAGGGTTGAAGAGAATGAGTCATAGAAGAGCAAAAAATTATAACCTGGTTCAGCAATCAGCATATTATATCTCCCAGTGACTCATAGAACCAGACTCAAGTCAGGACAAACAGAGTTGCTGTCAGAAAAACATGTAGTTAAAAATAAATGCAAAAATAGAAAGGGGTGAGGGGGCTCTATTAACTGTGTTTGAACTCTCTCCAGCCTGGATTCCCTCATGGAGGGCTTGACGGGCAAATAGGCTGAAAAACTTGAGTCATGCAGTGGGAGGAAATGGTAGGAAGAGTGAGAGCAAACAGGTTTCCAATGAAGCCTTCCAGGCAAGGGCAGCCTAAGCCATAAAGTGGGTGCTGACCCGTGTAAATCATGAATACTGTTATGTTTTAGAGCCATGACACTCTTCTGCAGCCCTGCACACTTGCAGGTGGTCTTCCGGAAGGTCGTGAGATCGTGGGGTTCCTGTACTTGTCACCCATTGGTGAAGTCAGCTGAATGCGATGTTAGGAATGAGGTCAGATGCGAAGTGATCACTGAGGCACGACTTCGAAGGGCGTACTGTGTTCCAGCTCCTCCCTTCTCTCTGCTTTCTGGCCACCATCAGGTACATGTCTTTCTTCTGCCAGGCCTTTCTGCCAAGATCTCCTGTTTTGGAACCAGCTGACTATAGATGAAGTTCTCTAAAAACCCACGAAGCAAAGTAAACCTATCCTGTTTAAGTTGTGGAGGGCTAGTATTTTGTCCCAGCAACAGGAAAGTAACAAAGACAAACAGCTCTCCTCAGAGGGATTATGGTGCAGCAGAAGCACTGACCTCAAAGAGAATCCAACTGGTGTCTCAATTCTAGCTCCTCAGAAATTAACTGTGCAAGCTTGGAAAGATGGAGGTAACTTAAGTTCCCTGATCCCTGGTCCTCACTTCCACTGAGGAAAAATAGCTCTGTGGTTTGGGAAGGAACTCAGCAGCCTGTGTGATAAAGGCTTGGTCCTGTGGTGAGATGCTGCCCTGGGAGGACATGAGGCCACTGGAAGTGCCTTTTTTTTTTTTTTTTTTTTTTTTGCGGAACCGGGGATTGAACTCAGCCCGTTGAGCTTGCCAGGGAAGCACTTATTCCACTGAGCCATCTCTCCGGCCCTTGGAAGTGCCATTTTGAAAGGGATATCAGAACTCTAGCTCCTTCCTGTCTCTGTTCTGCTTTCTTGTTCTCTAGGTGGTAAGCAGCCTCTCTGCCATGTGCTCCCACCACGACATACTATGCTGCCCACAGCAACAGGGCCAAATCTTCTGAAACCCTGAGCCAGAATAAACCTTTCCTCCTTTTAGGTCAATTTTCAGATATTTTTGTCATAGAACCAAAAAGCTAGTGCAAACCACAACATAAAGCCATTAGGAAGATTGATTGATATCCAAGATATAAAGCACTTAGCTTGGAGTATCCATTTATATACAAAAAGATTGACATTAAAGAATTATTTGCCTACAAGCAATTGATGGACACAAATCTGATAGGTGTGTCTATATCCCTAGTTGACAAATTTACATAAGTGTCTTACAAACAAGCCACATAATTGCAGTTCCATAAATACAATTTAAAACCATGCTGTTCAAGGCTATGGTGCTCTATAAGCATAGCCAATCATTTCATAGGGCCTGGGCCGGTCCAACATTTCCCTGTATTACAGGTGAGTTGGTCCTCTTCTTCAATCTCTCCTTGGCTCAGTTACTTTCTCATCCCTAATACACAATACTCAACCCCCACAATTCTGAGGAGGAAAGCTTACTTTGTCTCACAGTTTATAAAGGTTGCTCAGTAGAATAAGCACTTGTCTGGCAAGTGCAAGGGCCTGAGTTCAATTCCTGGTTCTGCAAACCAAAACAAAACAGAAAAAAGGAGGCAGAACAGCATAGCAGAAGGGAGCAGCAGAAAAGAAGTGGCTCATGGAGTGGCCAATGGAAAGCAGAGTGGGATCACGGAGAAGGAGGGAGGTACATCCTTCAGGCCACTCCTGAGGGTCCCACATCCTCCTGTCAGGATCTACCTGCCAGCATCCCATTCAGCAATAAACTCATTGTCTAGTGTGAATATCACCCCCCATGATGCCCCTAATCACCCCCTCAGAGCCCCACTGATAAGTGTATGAGGCTTTGGAATAACATCTTGTTAGAAGCTATAACACTTCTCAGCAAAGCTACCATCCTACATAGATGTGGAAAAACTTTGAATACGGAACTTGAAGTATCTAGTGTAATTTGGGGCATAAAAGCAATTGATGGACAATTCTCATTCATTGGTCCTAATGAGTGTGTTCTACTAACTTCTAAATGGACTGATCAACAATCCCTTCCCATGTCTACAGGACGACCTTTGCAAATGTCTTTCTTGATTGGTCTGTTTGTGTTACAGGAACAAAGGGGACAGATGAAGGCAGTTCTCCTCCACCTGTGTGTCTGAGTGTGTGTTGACTTTGTCTCTTGTTCTCAGAGACAAGAGAAGCACCATTTCCTTACAGAGTGAAAAGTTCTGGGTCTTGTCTGTTATATGAACACAGCTATGAAAAGTTGCAGACTCTGGAGGTAGACTTGTGTGTTTCCATGTCTTAGTTTCCTGCTTTACAGCTGCATTAAGTTAATCAAAACATAGCTTGGTGCATAAGGCTGAGTGACCTTACAGGCTTACTGTGAAAATCTCATTGCAGGAAGGAAGAGGCTGACCCACCAGCCACCGCTGTTTCTAGGCCAGCCACTTCCTCCATGGGGACTTTTTACCACCAGACCCAAGCCTGGGCTCTGCAAATACCCCTGTGATTTCCTTTCAGGATCTGTATCTATAAATGCTGAGAATGGAATCCACCTGAAGCTAACACTCTTCATGATTACACCTCGAGAATTATAGAAGAAACCCACCAGGGGAAGGCACAAAGCCTTAGAAATCTGCACAGCCCTGACAGCTGTCATTGCATCCATTGATATCCTGACCTCCTCCTGTGACGTCCTCAAATTCCTCCCCATGTCTTATGCTGGGACTCAATGTGTCTTCCCCAGCTCCACCCTCTATCTGCTCACACAAGTGCATTCACATGCCTAAAATAATAAGTAGAACTCAGTGTGGCAGATTACTGTCTTCAGAATCATCCAGAATCACCCCAAGCCTTGACTGCAAGGAGCAGATCATACTTACCTGCACCTTAAGTCTTGGGAGGCTCAAGAACAATGGCTCAAAAGAGTGGTAGAAGTGGCATCGATGCCTGTAGAAGCTAGGCTGAAAAGGTGACGGAGGTTCTGCCTCTTTGTGTCTCTTTGTTAGTCATGAAGCTACCTTGGATTGGCCATGCTGCAAGGGCCAACTGAAGGAAGCATGTAATCAGGATCCCAGCCTTACCACCCAGAATACATATGTCTTTGCATGTATCTAGAGGAGACCCCAAAGCCTCATGTGCTCTTAGGTGAAACATGTGAGGTGGCTGGATCTAAGGTGTGTGCATGTGTATTAAGGGTGCATAGCTAAATCAGTTTAGCATAGTTCTGGAAAAGGATAATAGAAGATGTGCTATGGGTGTGGGTAACACCCACGAATAAGCTTATAGCCTGGGTGGAATACAATGAGAAAGTTGGAAATCAGGCTTTGCTGCTCCTCCACCCTGACATGGACTGTTTCTCCTCTGTGATGCCCCTCTGCCATGCTGCCCTACACTGGGGCCAGCCCACTATGGAATGAAGCATTGACAAATGGTGAGCTGAAATAAACTTTTTCTTCTTTAATGTGTGGGTATTAGGGATTTATCCCAGTAACAGATAAGTAACTAAGACAATAGATTTTTCTCTGCTGACACCACACAGTTATCAGAGCAAACAGGAGCCACCAGTGCCAGGTGCATGGAATTGCACCTCTGTGACAGACAACAGTGAGCAATTTTCCACTGGTCCATACAAAGCTACAGAGATGTGAGGAGTGGTAGAAATAGGAAGGCTGCTGTTTAGGGCTACCAGAGTGTGGTGTGATTTGTTAAGCAGTGTAGTAGCTAGCTTCCTGACACTGGTGCATTATATACAACACCTAAAATTTAGAGGATGAGAGGGTGTATTTGGTTTACATTTTAAGGGGATCCAGTCAATGCTTAGCTGAACCAGTGCAAGAACATCATGGTGGAAGGATGTGGTGGAGCAAAGCTGCCTGGTTTGTGGTAGCCCAGAAGCAGAGTAGGGGAACAGGGTCAGAGAGGAAGGTGGAAGGGACAAGAAACAGCCTTGATGACCTACCAAGACTCACTCCTAAGTGCACGTTCCTAATCTCCCAGGTGTCTCTTGAGCCAGTAAAGTTGATATAATTAAGGCTAGCTCTCACAGACAGCATGAGATCACTGGAGCGCGTTTGGCACTGTGTGCGCTGCGCTGCTGTTATCTGACCTTAAACGCTATGGTGGCCACTTGGAGACCAGCTAAGGGACTGAAATAAACATGCAAAAGCCTTGAAGGCTAGGGGGAGCTTGAAGAGCTCTGAGGGGATGGACAGGAAAGCGTAAACAGGCACTGAGAAAAAGGGTGAAGAGTAGCACCACCATTTTCATCCGAGATATGGGTGACAAGCAGTGTGGAGATGCCGAGTGATCCCACCCACTCCAGTATCTAGACAAAATGTTGATGACACTGCATGGGTACATTACTGCACGCAAGAAAAAATACTAAGAGATAAATGACCTAGGAGAAGCATGAACTATAATGGAGATAGAGCCTACTAAATTCAGATGTAAAACTATTTCTCATTCTCTGGACCTCTAGGAGGCAATGCTGAAATTCAGAAATGACTTATGGGCAGAAAAGCAGGCAAATGGGATGAGGAGAAGCAATAAAGTATATTAGAATAAAATACTGTGTTGAGACCACAGAGTAGATTTTTAGTACAGGGTCTACAGGGTCACACTGCACAGTTCACACTTTTAGTGATCCTGCTGTTTTCAGCCTCCCAAATGCTGGGATTACAGGTGGGCGCCACCATACCCAGTTGCAGTGAGCCTCAAGAGAGGGGCTGGCACAGCACACTGGGGATTGAACTTCAGTCCCTGCGTGCCTAGGAAGGCACTTTAATTTGCTGAGCCATCTGTCTGGCCAAACACAGAGTAATTTTTTATGTTGCCTAGTAGATCTCAAGGACTCGACTTGCAGCTTCTACCATTAAGTAACATGTCTACTACGACTCCTATCTAGCTCTCCATTGTTTCTCACCATTGGCTGCTGTCAGGTGTAGAGTGGTCTGTCAAAAATCAATTGATCTACTGAAAATGCAGAAAAAATTTAAGAAATCCTATAAGTTTATATGAAAAGGGACAAAATCACTAAAAAGTAAAGAGATCTGTGGATCTTTTAGCTCTTGCGACAGGAAGCAGGCTAAACAAGCTACAGTGCTGTAAATATTTGTTTGCTACATTATATAAAAAAGAACAGTAATTCAGAGGGTAGAACTTTGTACCCTGGACTCTTCCAGGCATCAGCACTAGGATATATTAAACATACTTTATCTACTGCTGTCCAATTATATATTTTCTTCAAACAATTCTGATCAAGTCTCTCGACTACATTTTCATTGCTTGCTTGGTTTTTTTTCTTTTTCTTTTTATAAATTTGGTTGTAAAATATCTATACAAATATTGGAAATTAACACTTTATCAGATAGGTGGTTGGTAGATATTTTCTTCAATAAATTGTCTTTTTACTTTGTTGATTGTTTCCTTTGCTATATAGAACCCTTTTCATTTGATGCATTTACCATTATTAATTTTACCTTTGTTGCTTGAGCACGGAGTCACACTCAAGAATCATTGCCACCGGGCAAGGGGGTGCACACCTTTAATACCAGCACCAGAAGGCAGGAGCAGGAAGATGGCCACGAGCTTGAGGCCAGCCTGGGACGCCAGTGAGTTCAAGCCAGACTTGGACTTTGTGCCATGGGGCTCGGGGGCACAGGAAGTCAGGGCAGGAGCAGGTGGCAGCAGGCAGTACTCACCTCATGGAAGCTGTGATTGGAGGCAAGAAAGGAGCTGGGGTTGGAATCCTCCTCAGAAGCCTGCTCCCCGTGACCCAACTTCCCGCCTGTAGGCCTCCCCTCTCGGAGCCTCCGCCATTGCTATAGTGCCATCAACAAGAGCCCTTGGGGTGAGGGACGCTTCAGACCTAACTATTGCACCCTACACGCATGGATTTACTTTACGGGCTCTCTAATCTCTCATTTGTTTACATATCTGTCCTTATGCCACTGTCATTCTGTCTTTATTAATGTAGATTTAAAATACAAAATTTCTAGGAAGTGGAAATGCAAACATAAACATGACTGAGTATCACCCCACACCTATTAAGCTTGTTGTTAACAAAATATAATGAGTGTTGGTGAGGGTGTGGGGAACCTAGAAGCTTTCCACACTGTTGGAGGCTAGGAAAACTGGTGCGGCCTAGGGGAAACAGTATGCAAATTTATTCAACATCCAAAAGGAAACTACCATATAACTTAGAAATCCTCCTGCTGAGTCCATATTCAAAAAGGTGAAATCAACATCTCAAAGAGATATTTGCCCTTCCATTTTAATTGTAACATGATTTGTAATAGACAAAGTGTACAAAAAACCTAAGTAACCTTCAGTGAATGAATGGACAAGGGTGTTAATTACTTTTTTCTCGTTGCTGAAATCAAATGCCTGCTATGCAAAGCTAAAGGAGGAAAGACTCATTTAGCTCACACTGAGGGGCTGGGGAGATGGCTCAGTGGGTTAAGCACTTCCCTGGCAAGTGCAGGGTCTTGAGTTCAATCCCAGTTCCACCAAAAAACAAACAAATAAAGAAATTGTTTAGCTCACACTTTGTAGAGGTTTCAGACCATCTCAGGTCTCTTCTATCTTAGATATTTTGTCACAGCAACAGACAGCTGACTGACACACATACAGTGATGTAGTATTTGGCCTTAAAAAGAAAAAAATAACATTCTTGCTCCCTGTCACAGCAGGAGGCAATCTGGAGGGCATTGCGTTGAGCAACATAATCCAGTCACAAAAGAAAAAAATACTAAATAAAAACAAGTTCATAAATGTAAAGAACACAGCAGTGGTTGCCATGGTTTAGGGGTGGGGAAAGTGGGGAATTATTCAATAGCATTAAAATTCAAATTATGCTAGATGAACAACATCTGGAAATCTACTGCAAAATATTGTGCTTGTAATTAATAGCAAAGTTATGTGTGGTTTAAAAATTGTTAGATCTCCTGTGAAGTTTTCTTAACACACATGCACACACATACACAGACACCATAAATGAACTCAGGACAATTTGAGGAAGTGTGTGTTACACTTATTTCCTTGATTGTGATGAGATTGTCACTAGTATGTGCATCAACATATGTGCATGAAGTTGTACACATTAAATATGTGCAGTTCTTTGTATGCCAACTATACAAAACAGCTGTTTAGAAAAATAATGCCAAGCTGAAGTTCACCAATGCTATGGACCAGGAGCTTCTACTGCATTGCCATAATCCCTTTCTTGATGGGATCATCCATCACTGTTATTTTATGCTTGTTCTACCTCTTGTGGGATGTAGAGAGGGCAAGGAGGGGGTACTGTTTTTCTCTTTCTGTCACAGGCCTTCAGATCATGGAAGGCCATTTGTATGGCGCCATGGTTCAGGAACTGCATGCAAGGCCCTGATCATACCCAGAGCTGGTTTGGAGGGCAAGGTTTGGTAAATCCCCATGCAGGGAAATTAGATTGTTGTGCACCGAGGGCCAACTTTTACAGATTAATTGCTTTTTCTAAAATTACCTACACCAATAAGTTCAGGACTCCACACACTTCTAGAAATTTCCATTCCCCTAACAGGTGGTGGAGCCTGCTTACTGTTCCCCTGGAACTCTGCAGCACCCCTCTCAGAGCTGCCATGCTGGAAAATCTGCATGGTTCCTCACAAATTAAGGTTGGAGAACAGGCGTCCAGAAAGTCCAGCTGCTATAGTCCCAGGTGTCTAGGCTCCCCTAGCCCAATGGAAAACATAACATGGAAAAGTTTTGCACAATCCCAGCCCTGTGCATGGCCCATCGTACCAAAATGAGGAGCTTTAAGTGAGAATCACTGACCTGGGACCCATCATTGTGCAGATTTGGGAGAAAAATAGTATGACGTTATTAGTTCAAAATTGTGAAGTGGGGTTAACTTGTGTGCAGCAAGAGGTAACAGGGACATGAGAAGTATAAAGACGTAAAGAAGCAAGATTAGGCTGGGTAATATCGTATGCAAGGACATACTTAGCAAACTTGATAGAAGATGGATGTCTAGAAAAGTACACAACATAACTACATCATAAAGTGGAGGAGACAGTGAGCTGCATTTAATGGATGTACATAATTATGGAAAAGTAAAAATCATAAATAAATGAAGTGTCTCTGAAGGAAGGACACAAAATTTCAGAGAACCTTGGAACACATTGTCATGTAGAGCAACATCACAAAACTTCTTATTGTAAATCTAATAAGATAACTTTTTTCCCTCAAAGATATTTTAAAAATAAATTCTCCAAGGATACACAAAAGAGATGGGGCATGATTTATTGTCTCTCATCTGAGGAAGGTAATCTGGAAACAGAACAAAAGGATCTACAAATAATCCGCAAGTCTTTTCTAGTGCTACAAGGGGTGTTAGGAGGCAGCTATGCCCAAAGTTGTGCCAAATTCCCCTAGATCTTCCACTTTGTGTAATTTTATGAAATTTTACATCCCCACTTGAAGACTCTTCCCAAAAAATCATGAGTGGAATAATTTGCAAAGTGTGAAAAGGCTGTTAAAACATCAGTTTTCCTTAAATATAACAGAAATAGGAAAGTGATTGGTTAGAGCTGATTATTTCAAAGATAAGAAACAAATTAAGGCACGATCAGATGGGATTTGAATGAGGATAGGATTAGTGTGGGAGGAAGAACTCTGTATGGTCTTGTTTCCCATCGCTCTTCATTTACACAATAAATTTCCCGTACTTCCCCAGCAGTGCCATTAGCAGTACCTCCAGAAACAACAGGGCGAAGCTGATGTATCTGTCAGGCCCTGTGCACATTGGCGGAACAATCCAATAGAAATGCAATTTCCCTGTCCTCATAAGAATGATAAATCCTGGGCTATCTGGAATAAACCCAATTAAGACAATGAAATTATGCAAATTTGAATAGGAAATATGCACAAATCAACAGTCACAACCACAGCTGGGGCTTCTTAAGAAAACAGAAGCATAAGCAAACGAACACCAGGAGTCTCCAGTGCTCTAATTGGGGCTCACGGAGAAGTCACGCATACGAAGATGCAAAGAGGAGTGGGTGTGCGCTGTCCACAGACAAGCAGCATCCACACAGAGCCAAGATTGGGGCCCATCTAAAAAGAAAGCGAATCTCAGTCTACTGCTGTAATAAAAAAACATGAAAATAAAGAAAAAGAGAAGGTGGAGGGAAAATGAATAAGGTAACGTGTAAGAAAAGTTTCATCTGGAAGAAGAACTCTATCAAGAAATATAATGAATTTTAAAAAAAATTGTATTGAGAAACAAATAGCAATGAGACAGTATCAAAATCGATTAGTAGGACAGTTGCAAAACTTGATACTTTGCATATTGTTGTCTTAGTAGTTATTCATTGTACAAGAATAACTACTAAGACAGACATGATATCCTCTTTACAAACACTATTGGAACAAATCTTTCTATTCATTGAATTAAGAGAAAGTAGCTGTATATCTATCCTAACTATTTTCAATATACATATGCTAACACAAAGTAACATAAAAACCAAAGTCTATAATTAGGATGTTAAAATAGCATCCATACGATCTATAATGTATTGGATCTCTATAATCTATATAGATCATAAGATCTGTAATAAGCAAGTTGTAAATGAAAATATAAAATGCAAGATCATGGAAAAAAAATTTGCAAAAGTAGAAACTAAATATTAAATAATAAAATTGAAAAGTAATAAAGCATGCACAAGAGATATCATTACTTCCTTGCTTATCTGAACATTTTCACAATATCCAACTTATAAAACCAACCTAGGAATTAATTGAAAATGTATAAAAGCAGAAAATAATATGCAAACATAATAAGTGAAATCTCATCCACGGCAAGATGGAAAGGGAGAACGTTATGTAAGTGAAACTAGTCTTGCACAGAAGAGCAAATACTGTATGATCTCATTTTTGTTTATTTATTTGTCTGTTTAGTATTTTAGGGAAGGGTCTACAGGGTGTTCAGGGTCTCACTAGTAGATTGGACTCATAGTGATCCTCCTGTTTACAGCCTCCCAAGAGCTGGGATTATCGGGGTGCACCACCACTCCCAGTCTCAATTGCCATCTCAGTGTGCCCTGGGTGCGGGGCTTGCACTGCAGGCCTGGGGTTCAACCCCCTGAGGGTTGAACTATTTGAATAGCTCTGCTGAGCTATTTGGCTGGCCCCTGTGTAATCTCATTTATATCTGGAAGTTTATCTCAGAGAAACAGAGAGAAAAATAAGGATTATTTACAGTGACTAGGAAACAAATGGGGTAAGAAGATGAAGAAAATGTCAAAACTATAGTGAAGAGTATTCTACTGTCTACAGCACAACCAGATGACTAGAGACAATAATAATTTAATATATATTTCAAAACATCAACAAGAGAGGGTATTGGATGTTCCCAAAACAAAGAAGCCGTAAGTGTTTGAGATGCTGAATGTGGGAATGACCTTGCTCGGTTCATTGCATATTGCACATGTATATCAAAATATCAGGCTGCGCCCAATAATCTGCACAATTGTTATATATGAGCCTGAAATAAGATGCCCCTTGAAAAGAAATAAACATAACCTAGTGGGTGGAGAAAGCAGTAAACTCCAGTTGAAAATCAAAACTGGAAGAGAGAAGTGTGAGAAGAGTCGAGCGGTGTGGCAGTTGCAATGGCAATTTACATAATGGAAATTATTCACCCCCAGAGCGATGCATACACATGGCGTCCTTGAATTGGAGAGGAGGAAATGGCGAAGAGACAGAAAGTATTCCGAGATCCAGAGAAGACAGATTTGCTGAAGTGAAAAAGTTGCTGGACATTGAAGCAGGAGAATCATTTCCGTTCCCATGGGCAAACGGTGTGAGAGACTGCCCAAACCAACTGCACCTCCATCAGTTGATAGCTGTGTGCGTTATGCAAGGCTCTCAGGCTGATTTCTAACTTTTAAAATGGAAATACTAAGGGCTGGCCAGGTAGTTTAGCAGACTACAATGCCTTCTTAGGCAGATGCAGTGACTGGGGATTGATCCCTGGTGTGCTGTGCTGGCCTTGTACCTGGGGCATGCTAAAACAGGGATTCAGACTAGGCATGGTGGCATGCACCTGTAATTCCAGCTTTTGGGAGGCTGAAAGCAGGAGGATCACTATGAATCCAGACTCTATGGAGTGAGGCCCTGTAGACCCTGTACTAAAATACAAACAAAACAAAAATTAGAAATACTAAAAAAAGCCAGCTCCATGATTTGTTGAAAATGAGAATCTAATGAGTTTGAGGTTTGGGAGAATTACCATCCCAGAGGATAATCTCCTTTGTATAAGAGATTGTTTGTATCCTGACAAAACTCCTGAACATGAAGGGAAAATGAAAATCCTGTAAGAGGAAAAAAATACTCACTGCACTCTGACTTTTATAGAACATTACATAATGCCAGACAACAATGCAGAAATGTCAAGGGAGGCTTATGGGGTGAGAAGTGGCATCGTCCAGGAATGTCAAAGCTGCCTGACCATCTTCCAAGCACGCAGGAACTCAGCAGGCATCTGAAAAAGTGCTTGATACAGGGGCTGACACCTTGAGAAAGCAAACTGGCGCAAAGGAGCAATTGATGGAGTTTTAGAAAAACCTGACAGTGCTCACTAAAACTATGGAAATATAAAATAAGGTGAAATATCTGAAGTTGAAATGGTAACTAAAATATATACCATAGTTTACAATTGAAGAAAGCTGAAACCTTTTTCTTTATGGAGAAAAGTAACTCCATAATTATAATGGACTGTAGAAAAGTGTTTTATAACAAAGAACAGGAAGTGGGAGGGAGAGGAGGAGCCTGTGTAAGTTTCCTGTTTTCCTTAGCTTGTAGTGGGAAGTCAAGAGAGGGCAGGTTTATTGGAAAAGTTTATTTTTATAAGAGGGTAAACCTAGAAGAACTATTAAGATAAAATCTTTTCAGATATAAAAAGGAAATGCAAATTAAAAACAAAAGCAAATGCCTCCCACGGATTTCAGTCTCTGAATGCACTGAATTTGCACTCCCGTGGGTGTGGAGGAGGAAGGGGTGGGAGCTGGGTCAGAGCCCTGGCCGCTTTCTGAGAAGCAGGAAGGTGTGGAGGAGGTGGGAGGGGCTGGACTCGTGTGTCACTCTCTCTTTCCTTTCCTTTTTTTTTTTTTTTTATTATTAAAAATTAGGAATACAAGTATGCATGGTCATTCATGTCTGCAGCCCCAGCACTCTTTGAAGGCTGAGGCAGGAGGATTCCAAGTTTAAGCCCAGTCTGGGCAAGTTCGTGAGATACTCTATTGAAATAAAAATATAAAAAGGGCTTGGAATATAACTCAGAATGAAGGTCCTAGGTTCAAATTCCCATCACAAACATGCACAAAATAAAGGAAGAAAGAAAAAAGAAAAGGACAAAGGTAAGGCACTGCTAAGCATCTATTATATAGTTTTTCCTAAATGGATATATTTTTCCTTGTGTTTTATTTATTTCAGGATATAGCTTACAGACAGATATTACTAAAGTGTTCTTAAAAATCCCTCTTTTTTCTCTTTTCACTATTCTCTGAGGTAGTTACCAAGAAGAATTGAATTCTGTTACAGTGAAATGAAATTCAAAATTGTGTGGGCATGCATGTCCGTGCACACCATAAGCATTCATAGTTGCAAAATATATTTGAAACGATGAGGGCATTAAAATTGCTAGGAAAGACTGTCAAGTTGTAACATTCTGGCAGTTGCTCTTGTCCTCTTCATTGACATTTAGCTTTCCTTATTCTTCCTGTAGATATGTGTTTGGATAATTTTAAACTATATGAAATTGGCCCATTAAAGGAAACACATACTTGGTATTGCCAATCGAATCAAACGGTTGCATCTCCAAATTATGTGCAGTGAACTTGTGGATCCTCAAGCTGGTTAAACTTCTAAGAAAATGTAAAAAATCCAAGGAAAGGATGTTTTAATCCTGAATAAGCATACTCGATTTAATTTTTTTATGGCCAGGATCAATCTTCTCTACCCCATACAGATGCACCAGGATACCTGCTAGTACATATTTCATAGGAAAATGATTTTTGTATGCTTTTAATGTGTTAAAATATATGCTAGCATATGTGACCTATGTAAGCCACATAAAGCATAGTTTCACATGTGTATTCCTATGCATGTATGTGTCATTTAACATATATATACACATACATATACAGAACACCTATGTTGTTGACATATGTTATATATGTCAAAGCTAGGGCTAGCTCAGGAATCAGACTCATTTAAAAGAATTACTGAATCAATAAATAAAACCTGAAAGGTATAATAGATATAGTAAAATGGAAAGAAATTGAATTTAAAGATTAAAGTACAAAGATGAGAGAAAGGAGAGAAGATAGGAAAAAAAGAAGAAGGGAACTGCATGCAAGTATATACAGGATGGCTGAGGTGAGTGCACTCATAATTTCTATCAGTTTTTTTTTAAAATAGCAGTTAATGCTTAAAATTTTCACCTTGACTAACTCTGCATGCTGATATCTGCAATCTGAGTAAGTACAGAGGGCAGCAATGTTTCAACCGAAACTCATGGTTGAATACCTGTCATCTTGGTCTTCTAATTTCTAATATCTTAACAGTTATTATACTCTTTAACATAAATTAAAACAAAACAAAACAAAAAGACAAGGAAAAAAATTAAGACTCATTGAAAGCAAGTGCCAATATTCAGTTATTTTCCCAGTCTTGCATAACTGTAACTGTTAATTTGAGCAACAGATTTGATGATAAAGATAGATAATATAGGGCCAGAGAGATAGCTCAGTAGAATAAGCACTTCCCTGGCAAGAGTAAGGGCCTGAGTTCAATACCTGGTTTTGCCAAAAAATAATAATAATAAAAATAATAATAAATAAATAATTCCATCTTTTACCAGTGTTATCGTTAGTCTTCAAGGTGGTAGGGGCCAGGGATATAGCTCAGTAGAATAAGTGCCTGCCTAGCAAGTGCAGAGTCCTGAGTTCAATGCCCAGTAGTGCAAAAAAAAAAAAAAAGTAATATAACAACTATTGTTGAGTTTAACCTCACTATCTGTCTGAATATCAGACATCTTAGGCATAACATGGAGTAGGTACTTTCATCAAGGTGGTAGGGTAATAACAATAAGCTTCTCTTCTATAGGGTTAACAACCTAAGTTTGCAGATCAAAAATTAGAGAAAAAGGAAGGCTGCAAGGATAGCCAATGTTTTGGCCCTACCCTTTCAGGTCAATGAAGACTCAGGGCATAGGAGAACCTGTGTTGTAACATCATGTAACTCAGTTGTATCCAAATTTTCTGATCGAGGAGATTATGGGGCCACAGAGGAATGTGATCAATGGTGTAGAGTGTGCCTAAGGAGAGTCACGTGGAGAGAAAACATTCTCTCAGGCTTTCACAGACAGCAAATAGGTGAAGCAATGGCCCTAACTCATCCACATGGCTGACACTGATAAAGGATCTACAAACTCCGGTATAGAGTTTCAGGAGAAATCCTGAGGGGATTTGGCTGACCTTATCAGATACAAAAGTTGCACTTCTTGTTATATAGGTCTTGCTTTATCTTGGTCTTACCCATCTGGCAGAAAAGTATAAAAATGAAGTATAAGAAGTAAAGCTATATTATTATGCTTTACTATAGAAGACTCAAGTCAACAGCTTCTGACATTGCCAGTCATACGGAAAACCCAATACTATTATAGACTACTGCACTATTTTGGAATATTTTGCTGAATTCACACACCTATAATATTTGAATGACAAAAAGGAGGATACAAATGAATGACCATTTTGTATCTGTATATTCAAAATATTTAATATAGATATACAGCTACATTCTCTTAATTCAATGAATAGAGAGATTTGTTCTAATAGTGTTTGTAAAGAGGATATCATGTCTGTATCTTGTACAACGAATAACCACTAAGAAAACAATATTCAATGTATTAATTATTGAAACTGTCCTACTAATTTGATTTGAAATGATATCATTGCTATTTGTTTCTCAATAAAATTATGGAAAAAGAACCCATTGTTAATTAGCTAGTCCTGTTTGGAAAGTCTGCAACATATACATTGTTGTATGTTACCCTGTTTCTGTCTTTTTTTTTCTGTTTGTTTTTGTTTCTGTCTTTACTCTTCTAAATAAAAATTAAAATAAATTAAATTAAAAACTTTAAGAAAAACTAGTAATTATAGAATTGACAGAGTTAGCCCTTTCTGTTTCTAAGAACAACAACAGCAGCAAAATACCATTAAAGATCAAGGTAATATTTTAGAGTCAATCAGGTTTTAAAATCTGCTACACTTTGGGAGCTCCACTGTCAGTATTCATTGGTTATAAAATAATGAAGTTTCGCGCCATCCTGATAGCTCAGCAGACTAAGGCCCTGCTTAGGCAGAGCATAATGGCAAAAAGTTCGATCCCCGGCGTGCCGAGCAGTGCCATGCTGGCCCGGCCCACGGGGTGCAGTGAGCAGGCGATTGAGACTGGGTGCGGTGGCACACACCTATAATACCAGCACTTGAAAGGCTGAAAATCACCACAAGTCCGATCTACGTAGAGAAAGCTTGTAGATCCTGTAGACCCTGTCCTAAATACAGAAAAAATAAAAAAATAAAAATAAAAATAATGAAGTTTAAAGAATATTCCTGTACACCTTTTCACTGATCAGAATTAATATGTAGTAAAATATACTATGCATTTTTCTGATCACTTTTGGAAGCAAAAGACCAAAGACAGACTTGAAGTCCGATGGTGCCTGCGAGCGCTTCCCCTGTGGCACCCGTGAGCGCTTCTCCTGTGTCTCTTGCGCAGCAAAAGCAAAAGTTGTGGAGGGAAATCTGAGCAGTTATTAGCGTAAGAGCTTGTGGCTTGGGTCCAGTCAGATGAAGTCTGCTGAAGTCCAACCGAGCTAAAACCTGCTTTAGAGATAACCGAGACTCTTTAGAGAAAGAGTAAGGAATCCTATCTCCAATCCGGCTCAAGGCCATCCCCAGGCACTCTATTCAAATACGCATGTTTTATGAATGGCAGACCCCGTGAACTGTGACGTAAAAGAAGTTGGCAAATCAGGAACGATGAACTGTGATCCCTTCTGAGATACCGCCCAACCTGCCAATTCCATTTCTAGGTATAGATGAGGTGTGAGCACAAAGCGTAGCATATATTCAAAATGTCTTCCAGTCCAAGGCACATTGCCATTAATCTCTGTCAAAATCCTTCCCCTCCCTTCAAATGCACATATCTCATTATTTCCTGTGTTTTAAATTTATTTTATATTTTATCAGTGTGTGTTTTGGATACACAAGCATCACACTCGGCCGGGGGATTTAGCATACATGCCTACCACTCAGCTTCACCGCACTGCCCACCTCTCCCTGTTTCCCCAGAAATTTGTCACTTTCAGCAGTACCTCTGGTGTCCTCTTTCCTAAGCGTCTTTAGCTGTGCTGTCCGGCTGCCTCAAAGTCCACAACGAATTCAAAGCATTTCCCCTTCAGGGTCATCTTGCCTTTTATGAGAAGCCAGGAGTCACACAGTGCCAGCTCTGGGGACTAAGGTGGATGAGGACACAGCGCAGCACTCCTCCAAGCTCCCTTCCTCTGGACAGCGCTCAGTAGCAGCAGTCACTGGGTTTTGTTTGTGTAATCACACTGGTAAACACTCTCAGGAAAGAGAACTCCAGAGCTGCTGCAGAAAGTGTTCAATGTGTGTGTGGGGGGGTGTTGTATGGGAGATTCACAGAAATGTACCTTTACTGAAATTTTTAAAAATTTAGATATACACCATATTGTTAATCAGCCTGTGAACTGTACATATTCAAGGAATTGTGGTGGATGGCTAATAAGGGGTGCTCAACTTGCTACACCCAGCTGAAGTAAACTACTGTGGTGCTGAGTGGTGAGTGGTGCTCAAACTGAGGGTTGCTGCCAGCAGCATAAAGGCAGAACAGAAGCTGCCAAAGTGTTGCTAGGGATGCTGTTTGGAGAAGTTGTCAGAGCTGCTGGAAGCTGCTGGCTCTCTTGGGCTGTTCTGCTGGAGGACCTTGTCCTGCTGGCTTTCCCAATGAACTTTGGCGAAGCTCTGGTCCTCATCTTGAGCATCGCTTCCTGGCTCTGGAGGGGAAGACGGTGCACCATGCACCCTTTTGCAGCTTGTCGCATTGGCTTTGGTGGGAACTCAGCTTTCGTCATTGCTGAAGGAGCTCAGGACCTCACTGTTGCTGAGGATGGCTGTGGTACTTTTGGTGGAGCTCTGGTGCTTACCCTCAGTGTTGCTTCCTAGCTCCAGTTCAGACCCCTCAGCCTGCTGGCACAGATCCTTCATCCCACAGCATAGACGCCCTAGCTTCCACCACCACTGACCTTTGGGCTTTTCCAGCACAGATCCATGAAGTGGGCCTGCGTGGGACTTTGTTGTGGGCTCTGGGCCTCCAGTTGGACTTGTGGGAGGCAGTGTTAGGAGCTCTAGGTGCTCATCTGGATTTGTTACCATTTAGCATATGGATAGGTTTCCTGAACTTGTAGTATGTGATTCTTGGATGATTCATTATAAAATACTATTATATGTTCTATACTATATTTTTCACCTTGCGCAATCTCTAAACCATAACAGAAATGAAACTACACTTACACAAAAATTTATAGCCAAGTGTTCATAGTAGCAATATTTGTAATAGTGGAAAAAACCCAATATCCATTGAGTGATAAAAGGGTAAATAAAATACAGTATGCAGGTACTATGGAAAGCTATCTGCCTTAAAAATAAAATAAAGTCTCAATAAATGTACTGACATAGGTGAACCTAAAAGATACTGCTCTAATGAAGGAGAGTAGATACAGAAGCCTTATATCAGGGTGGCCAGATAGCTCAATGGATTAAAGCACCTGCTTAGGCAGACACAAGGGCTACAGGTTTGATCCCTGGCCTGCACTGCTGGCCCTGCTCCTGAGGCATGCTGAGACAGCAAATGAGGCTGGCATGCTGGTGTGTGTCTGTAATCCCAGCGTTTGGGAGCCCGATAAACAAGAAGGACCACTATGAGTCCAATCTGTGTAGTGAGACCCTATAGATCCTGTACTAAATACATTTTTAAAAAAGACTTGCATCCAGAAACCTGTCATATGAATGTGAAAAAAAGGCAGGTGAAAGGATTTTAAAATTCAACAGTAGCAACTGTTGTACAGCTCTTTGAATGTGCTGAAAGAGTACTAAGTGGTGCAATCTGAAGGGTGAATGTTATGATGCATACATTGTATCTGGATAAAACTATTACGTATTGTCATTCAAATAATTTCTAAGACAACTTTAGTATTATCCAGTGGGCTAATTGTAAAATACATGCAGGAGATTAAATAACCTATAATAGTCATATTTATCTTTCAAGTCTATAGCATGGAAGGATGTACCTACAGAAAGGAAATCAAGATTGATTAAATAATCAAGGGTATGGTGCAGTATTTGTTCAGTAATAGAAAAAAATAAGCTCATGTTATGTCTGAAGTCAGACTAACGTGTGCATGGAAACTTGACATATGAGGAGTGATATTTAAATTGTAAGGGGAAAACGTGATCTAATGCTTAGTAAAAAAAAAAAACTGCTCTCTCTACAGGAGAAAAAAAATGATACCTCTACTCAAGACTGTATAAAGTAAATTTACTTGGGCAGTGCTTCTCTTGCAGGGCTATGGGGCTGCTCTCCCTGCATCTCAGAGTAGTACCTCATAGGGCTCGGCATCCTCTGGCACAGAGGTGGAGCCTAGATCTAACCTTCTCCCCACCCTGGAGAAGCACCTCAGGGCTACACATTCATGGGCCTTGTCCCCACTGCTTTCTGAAGTGGCCTGCATGTGGAATAATGTTAGAGTACAATACACTGTGAAAAGATTAACAGAAAGTAGGTTCACCTAGGATGATTAAAACCTGAAAACCACTAGCTATTACTCAGTTAGAAAAACTGAATGTAGATTAATATTAGGACCTTAAGCAAGGCACTGAAGAATTTCTGTGAACATAACTCACAATGAGAAACTATTAACAAAATTAAGGAGCTTAAAATAAAACTATTATGACAAAAAAGCAGATTTTTTAAAAAAAGCTGTACAACACAGAAGTGATTTGGATTGCTATAAGCAACACATGACTGATGATATTAAATGTATAAGTTACATTTAATAAGCATCCTTGAAAGTTGGTAAATTCATGAAAAAACTAATTTTCAGGAAAATAAACTGCTTATAACAGTATAAAACTTTGTTAACCTTATTGACAGACAGCAAAATAAACACAACGAACATCTCAGGGATCAGATTAAAAACAATTGTACGTCTAATAATACCAAGTGTTGGTGAAAAATGGGGAAAGGATCCCCTAAGCACTTTCTGTGTCCCCTCACTTCAGGTAACAGTTATTTGCAAGCCTTGCATCTTCTGACTAGAACATTTCACATGAGCTTACTTACCCACATCTTTATGGCTGCAAGAGTAGAGATTTGAAAGAGACCAACTGTTTATCAGCACAGTGACGATAAACAAATACAGTGCACAGTGATCTCACGGGGAAGAACACTGTTCCTTAGTTAAATGACCTCCACAGTACTCTTCGTGAATTTGTTAATAAAAAGTTGTTTGTTACTTTCCTACAGTCTTTTATTTCTAATTTTAGGAGCTGCGTGATCTGTGTCCTGTGCAGTCCTGTGCAAGGGCAGCATTGGTAGGACATTCCTGTGCTTGATCTTTCCCATCCCAATAATGAAAATTCGGGTATGTGGGTTGCCTGTTTGAAATTTGCCGATGTTATTAATTTCTGTAAATAATTCGGATGTTCCTCTCTTCTTTATTTTTTTGGCTTTCTTTTTAATATTATTACATTTTAATCTTATTTTTATTACTTTGTCTTATGCTTTGCATTGATTTTTGCTGTGCTTAGTGAGAGAAAAAGAAAAACTTACCTTTATTTCTTCCCATCAGCACTGAAAAACAGTGGACAGAAGTCTTCGTCAGGCACTTTAGAGAAAAGGACACACTGATGGCAGGAAACACTTAACAGCAAGAAGAACCAATTGATCAATGAGCCTATTAACTTAATTGGTTCAGGAAAAGTAAAACATGTACTAATGTTTTCATACTAAATTTATCGGGATACCATAAGGTTAATATAGGTTACATTTGGCCTCTATGGTTATGAGTAGCGCTCAGAGGAAGGCCATCGGCTTCCAGACATTTGTTAGCACTGTGAACTGTCACTGGGGAGCCTGGGTCTCTGAGGCTGATGTACACGTGTCTGCAGTTTCCTCTCTGAGGGCCGGCAGTACAGCAGGTTTTCTGCAGTACAGGACGTTCTCTGGGGTTCCCCCTACAAGGGTAACACCATCTGCTAAAAAATGCTATTTTTCTTTTCCTGAAATGTGCATGTGGTTTTTGGCAGGTGAATCAGTTGTTTGCATTATTAATGAATGTCTGGAAGCTGGAAGTCACCTTTCTGAACACTTCTTGTCATTGTAGGGGACAATTGTAACTTGTATGAATCGCATGATATCTCAAATTTAACATTATGATATTTTTATAAGTTTTTCTTTTCCTGATATATAATATTCCCTTGGAGCCAGTGGACTATGGACTGAAGCCTGTACAAACTGTGAGTTAAAGTAAACATCATGCCCTTTTAAAAAAAGAAACAACTCAAATATCCTTCCACGCCCAGAGGAGCAACTATGATTTTAAGCAGTTTCCAGTGGGATTCTATGGAGCACTGACTGAGTGCTCCCTCACTGGACAGGAGACCTCACAGATGCTGCTAACAGACACAGGTGCCAGGTGAACATAAGCTTAGTGAATGTTTCAATAAAAATTTCAGGCTGACGCAGAAAGTGCTAAGGATGATGGGGTGAGCAAGCTCCAAGTGAGGGGAAGGTTAGAGGGGATCCATGACAAAGTGCCTTTTCCTGTACCATTACTTTAAATTCAAACATTCAACTCATTTTTGGTTAGTACCTCCTAGAACTGTGTGAAAGGATACTGATGACAGTGAGGCAGAGACTACCTCACTGATGTCAGGTTCCTGAACTAGGCCAGATCTGCCCACGATGAGCAGAACGAAAATAGAGGTGATGTTAGGAAAGGGGTGTAGTAAGTGAAAAATAACTGGACCGGGTCATCAGGGACCTGCTGGAGTCCTGGTGATGTTTCCTGTGCCAATTTCCATGGTTAATGTGGAGTTATTCCATTAGTAGGATTCATCAAGCAAGGTACTTGGGGCTTTTATACTTCACTTATTACTTACATTTCAGTTAATGTTTAGAAGCTCTATAAGTCACTTCAGACTTCAGTGCCTTTGCACTGAACTACATCCCACTCTCTCTCTCTCTCTCTGTCTCTCTCTCTCTCTCTCAAGGTTTTGCTAAGTCACTAAGTTTGCCAGGCTAGGCTTGAGCTTACCATCTGCCTGCCTCAGCCTTCCAGAGTGCTAGGATTACCAGTGTGCAGCAACATTTCCAACTACATATATGCCCTTGGCCAATTCCTAGGGTCATAGTGAAAGGATGGAAATTGAAATTCTAAGACTTTAAGTAACTTAGGACTCACAGCCTGTTGTAGATCTCCTGACTTCAAAATTGTGTTTTCTCCTCACCCTCTTGTTGCTTCACAACGCAGTTTGCAGATGACTGTATTCGCAGGGGATGCTGCCACAGTCTGAATCCACACAACCGATGCAATCATATTTGCATGTACCCAGGGTCCTCAGATGTCTCTCGCATGCCCCAGAGCCTCAGACAGGCAGGAAATGATTGGTATTGAAAGAATTAAATTGCAATATTGCTCAAGACCCTGTAGTTCAAAGCCCTTGCCAATAATTCTGTGTTAGGAGCTGAATTTTCAGAGCAAGATTACACCATCGTAGAAAGTGAAGGAGGCAGATGACTGGTGATGTCATCAAAGTAATCACTGCTAATGAACATTTTCCTTGGGGATTGCCTGATGCTCCGCTGACAGGAACAAAGGATCTGCTTTCTGCAAATCTATTTGGATTATTTACAAGACATCCTGTGAGTTGTAAAAGCATAATGTAAGAAAAAAATGACAGATCAAAGTTCAAATGCAAAGCAGGATGTCAAGAAGGGAAATGTGCTCTCTCTTGTGTACTGGGGACTTTGACAGGAGCCTAAAGGGCAGCTTTGCTAGGGGCACAGGAAGCACATATTTAAATGATCGCACTTCCTCCAAAATAAAATAATGAATTTGAAAATATAATTTTATTTCCACAAGGCAGCTGGGAGTAAGCTGTCTGCTAACTGGGGAATTAATATCGTGAGACACATCCTGTGCTGGCTGGGGTCTCCATTGGCACTGATCCTTGAGCAGGTGACTCATTATCTGACCTGGGCTTCTTGCCCTCCTATCTCCCACAGGCCATGGTGGCTTTGCCTTCAACTGCCCATTAGCATCTCCCTGGAGGCTGAGAGGCACCAAAAGCAAGATACTGAGATTCTCCTTGATTAGGGTGCTATTTGTAAGGATCAGCACATTAGAAGGAGGCGAGAAGAGTTGCCTTAATTGCTGCAGAGTAAAAGGAAAATCTAGTACAGCCAAAATGCATGCGATGCTGGGGGAACAGCACGCATGGGTTTATGTTTAAAGGCAAAGTTCTTGGTTCCTCTGGGCCAACTGGCTACTGATTTGACTGAGCACATGTACCCTGGCTCTGTGCTGGCTCCCCAAGATGTCTCAGACCCTGGCCTCATCCCCTAAAGAAGCTGAACTGTAAAATGTGATCTAAGAGATCTATCCTACAGCTTAGATTCAAGGGCAAAGTCATGAGCAGGAGACACAATGGCCAGTGAAGAACCACAAAGGTCAGAGACAAGGCCATCATTCGGATCCTATGGTGTCTGTTTTCAGCCTCCCTAGTGCTGGGATTATAGGCAAGTGTCACCACACCCAGTCTCAATCACCATCTCAGCATGTCCTGGGGCCAGGGCCAACACAACATGCCAGGATTGAACCCCAGCCGCTGCACTAAGCAGGTGCTTTAGTCCTCTGATCTATCAGGCCAGTCTTAAAGTGGTTCTAAAGCAGTGCTTCTGTGAAATATATACTGCTAGACTTACATTTAAATATTGTGTTGCACAAATGAAGTCCCCTTTACTTTGAATGGCATCAAATGGTGAACAGAAGTGTGTTGTAGAGGCTCACGTCTGTGGGGCAGCACTCGGGAGGCAGAGGCAAGAAGATGGTGCAAATGGGCCCAGCCTGGGCACTTAGCAACTTGCTCAGATCCTGCCCCAAAATAAGCAAAGGACTGGGGGTGTAGCTCATTGAAAAGCCCCTGGGTTGCATCCCCAGTAATACAAACAAACAAACATACCACAAGTACCTACCCTAGAGAAGACAGAAATACTTTCGTATATATTCTTTTAATGGCATTTTTCTTGTTATTTTGGAAGGCCCCATTTTTGCTTTTGTATTAGGATCACTAAGTACTAACAGCAGTTCTAGTCAGGAGCAAGATCAGTTGTGGAGTTGTTGGTGGCTGAGGCAGGGAAGTCAGAGAGACAGCAGGCAGCCATACCTATGTGCATGAAATCAAGGACTTAGATCAGAGGTGAGGGGATCTTTTCCATGCTCACACATCATGACATCCAGCATACCTACAAATTTTATTCTTTTACTTTTTGAGGATATTTTATTGAAAGGTTGACCACATATTAAGTTATATTGCAGAAAGAGGAAGAACAGCAACCTAACCACTTCAACATGGCAGCCATGATTACTCTAAGACAGAGTTTGCTTCACTTTTTTCTATGATTCCAGGTTGATCTCCAGGATAGTACAGCTTGTTTGGATCAACTTGATTGGCTTGGGAACCACTTAAGGAATTGTAGAGCACAGGAACACAGTGGAAAAATTGTCTTCCATAAACAGGTCCCTGGTGCCCGAAAGGCTAAGGACTATAGCTGCTGGTCCCCCATCCCTTCCTCTCTGTGTTGTCCCCTGCTGGCCTTCTTGGCTGCCATGAACTGAGCAGTTTTTATTTCCCACACCCATTTGCCATGGCAGTCGTGCCTTAGAGCATGCCATGGACCGAACCCTCCAAAACTCTAAGCCAATGTAAACCTCTCCTCATCTACATTGTAGATGTTGGTGTCATGTCCGGGCCCTAAGAAAGCTGCTTTATACAGCCTTAGAAATATCTACTCCATGGACACAGCTCTCCACTCACTATTTTGCCCTTGGGTACCCACAACCTGGTTGCTCATGCCCTTCTGTAGCACAGCTATTACCAGCACTTTCTCTCTACTTACAGAATACTATTTGAACAGCCTCTCTGTTGTTTTACCGGGACAGCTTTGTGATGAAGCCACCCATGGCATGTTCCTGTGACCTCCCAGTGCCTAGTACATAACCGGTGCAGGAATGAGTGTCCTCCATTTCTCCACATTACTTCAGACTAATAACAATTAGTATGTCCTGTAACTCTCACAATGGTATAATAGATTAGTGGGATGGATGAAAAGAAAATCTCTAAACTATTTCTTATAAGTTGGATTCTATTAAAGAAATCATCAGGTCTGGCTTCTCAGCAATGGAGAACAAAGATAGCCTGAGTATTCAGGGTTGGTTTTTTTTTTTTTTTTTTTTTTTTTTTT
Organism: Ctenomys sociabilis; assembly: GCA_004027165.1. Classification (NCBI taxonomy): domain Eukaryota; kingdom Metazoa; phylum Chordata; class Mammalia; order Rodentia; family Ctenomyidae; genus Ctenomys; species Ctenomys sociabilis. The sequence goes on from PVKA01010741.1 coordinate 45,248, forward strand.
TTTTTTTTTTGGTGCAGGATCTCACTAAGCAGCCCACATTCATAGTGATCCTCCTGCTTTTTGCCTCCCTAGTGCTGGGATTACAGGCACTAGCCACCACGCCTGGGATGTATTGCTGGCTCAGTGCACCCAAAGGCAGGGCTGCGCAGCATGCAGAACCAGGGATCGAACCCAGGTCCCTGCACTTACCTAAGCAAGCGCTTAGTCCATTGAGCTATACCGCTGGCCCTGGCCTGAGTATTCAGCTTGGAAAGTTGTAAACTCTGAGGAAAACTCAAGAATATGGTGTTAGAATTAAATGGGGTATTTCTTATTTCTCCATAGGGCAAAATTCTGTAAAGTAGTGATCCGAAACCACATCTTGACGCTTTGGCATTGACAACTCTAGAAAGAGGCAAATCCCCATTGAGTTTTTAGCATTTGTCAGCCAGACTGGAAGTCTAGGGAGTTGGATAAAATTGAGCATTTCAGAGTCCTGATCAATTTCCTGCACCTAGATGTTCCTCATTGGCTTGATGGGCTTATAAACATACACTCTAATATCAGCACCAATATTTAAAATATCAGAAATCACCTTGAAAATTCCAGACTCCCTATAGTGAAGGAGGCATCTCTAATTGCAGAGTTTCTCTCAGGCCAAGAGCTGTGGTGGGCATCTTTGTTCTAAACACTCTCTTTTCATCTCTATTCAGAGTTGTCTCTCAACTTGGGATGAGAAAACAGGTTTGGAGAGAAATCAGATCATTTAACTATACAGCCTGACCTTTGCTATATTAAAAATGACCCTCCATCCTCACCTCAGCTGGCCAGCCTTATTCTCTGTTCTCCATGAGCAAGAATTTCCTACCTCCAGATCAGAGTCTCTTCATTTCTGCATAGTGCAAAGATATTGAGGTAAGAAAACCTATACCCTGTTCATGCAGAATGTTTTGGCACAGCCGGACTCTGCTCTCATGTAGAGAAGGCAGCAGAGGGACACAGAGGAATTTGAAAGTGATTCTCCTTTTTCTCATGAGCTGATGTGAACAGACCTTTCCTCCTAGCAGACTTTGTCCAGTTCATGTGTGCTGTGACTGATTGCCTGAGCACCTCAAAGGTGAGTTTATAGAGCTAAGCAGAAGATAACCATCCTAGAAAAAGGTTACAAAAAATCTTCCATAGTTCTCTAAAGTAATGAATGATGTTGTCCTATGCTTAATTCATGGAATGAGTTTACTTTGGGCAACAACTCCATGATCTTCTCAAAGAATTTTTGCAAATCTCTGTCTAAATAATCAGGCAACTGACAGAGGTTTTCCCAGGTATGTATAGGAGCACCATGTTACCCTCCCAGGGTAACATACACAGTCTCTCACATACACAGTCTTTGCATGGCTCACAGAGGCAATGAGCAGAGAGCTGAAAGGCTGGGTTGGATTTCAGGTGACCTTAGAGTTATCTGGAAGAGATATGGCCAGGGGATCTGAATGGGAAATAAAGAAGTGGCCTATTTTGCCAACCAGAGCTAGTTTGGGCTCAGAGACCCATAAGTCATTACATGGGTACATTCTGACCAAGTGTCAAAATAGGGTGTGTTCCCCACTTCTTATACAAATATCTGTGGTTGTCTCAAGTAGAGTTCTGAGAAGCCAGGTTAGTTGTGTTGGGATACTTCAGATGTAGCAAGCAGACTTATAGTATAGTATTACACAGGATGGAGATAAAAGTACATGTATTTCTTTCTGTCGTTCTGAAAGTTCATGCACTACAATGATTTATTCTTGACCACAGGCCTCTTGAACATCATCAAGATTGCATTCACATCATCTTATCTTTTCTACTCATGGAAGATTCTGGACTCAGTTTTCTCATATATAACTTGGGAGACCATGATGTTAACCTTACTGGGTTATGATGAGAGGTAAACAGGGTGGCATATATGAGCCACTGAATCCTGGGATGCCCTGGGGAACTGTGACACTGTGGTCCCCACAGGATCTCCCAGAGACATGGTCCAGGATGAACACTCTTCATCTCCACTATCTAATCCAACTTGAAGCATCATCACTCACCTGGGGTACTATCATAGCCCTTCTTCCCTCAGTTCTTGCCTTACTGCATTATCCATATTCCCACAGAGAAACCATTCTATAGCCTGCTGATGGATCCATCAATCACAAGTTTGAAACCTTCAAAAATCTTACACCTTCTTTCATTGTCCACAGGATATAGTCAGGGATACTTGAAAGAAAGTTCAAAGAATGATGACATCACCTTATATTTCTACCTCTTCTAATAAATATTCATGCAGACAGTCTAATGCTTTCTATACAAAAAAAATTTAAAGGCTTTTGGGATCTTCTGGGGACAATCTCATTCACTTGAAATTGTCTGCCTATTAGTATTCCACTCATAACCTATTTTAAAACTCAGTTTCTGTATCTTTCTCTCTCTAGAATAAAATGTAAATACATAGAACACAATAGCTAATTCTGCATTAAAAATATCCCACTCATAATTTATCTGACCATTGCTCACTGAATGAGCACAGTGTGTCAGCTCTTCAAGGCTGGAGGTCCTTTGCTTTTGGAAGCTTTCCTTGGACACTCCTTATCTGAGTTCCCAATAAACTAGAATATTGGTAGCATTGTATTTTTAATCTTTCCTGTACTTGGTTTGGAGTACCTATCTTGGTGGCCACCTGGCATGGTGGATGAGGTAGATCAGATTGTAGACCCCGGATCAACTTTGGCTGATGGGGTCATTTTGAAACCAACCTTCCACATTCTAAGGAATTAGTTTACTTTTCAGATTTCCTATTGATATAGACAGAGGTAGTTTCTTATTGCATAGATAAGTTTTCAGGGAATTTTGCACTCTTCGGGAAGTATCAGCTCAGAATCACATGAGAGTTGTGCACTTCAATAGCAGTGATGAGGCTTGTCCTGCAGAAGATGGGAAGAGGCCTGATTTCCTGCATGCCTCTTCCTCAGGCAGAGCTGAAGCACCGCAGGCATAGAAGGGAGTGATCCCAGCTCCTGTAAAGCAAGGACTTGGCCTCAACATCAGCAGCTGGTAGATCTGTTGGAATACAGGGTCTTTTGTGCTACTTCCCTTAGGGGTTCTTCCTGGCCATGCCTTTCCAAGAGGAACACACATCTAGTGACTGATAAAGTTAGGCGCTGCTTCCCAGTGGTGAGCGTACCTTCAAAATAGTACTCTCCCCACAAAGCACACTCATTCCATTGTCCTTGTCACTTTTGGCAGCAGCTCTGGCATCCTCTTTCCTGAGGGTCTTTTTGGGATGTGCTCAAAAATACAGAGATGGTTACTTCAGAATGCCATCCAATGAAAAGATAGGCTCCTAATAGCATCATACTGAGTCCTCACTCAGATCTGGTACTGAGTGATCTCCATCTTTTTCCTATGTTCAAAATGACCATGCCAGAGTCATTTTTCAATCATTTCAGCACATCAAGGGAAGCATTAGATGTCAACTGGTGATTATTATAGTCACATGGAGCATAATTATCCCTGGCACAAGGTGGCACCCATTTATTAAAACATTCACCGGAATGGTTGAAATGAGACGCATGTGGGAAGGAATTCATGAGCAAGGGTGATGCCTCAGGCATTCAAGAAGTATGAGGGGAACTGGAGCCATCAGAGCAATGAGTCTGTGTGACAACTGTTAAGCTCTGCTTGTGTCGTAGAAATACATGAGCACATGACTAAGAGTGATTAAAGGGACGCTATAAAATGCAGAACCTCCGTCATCCTACATCAAAGGATCTTCATGCTCACATCAACAGGGCAGAGAAGCTAGAAGAAGCTCAGGACAAAATCTTCATGGTAGTTGAGCTATGAAATAGAGGCTCATAACTGATGCCTTCTATACCAGCTGGAAACCTTGTTGCAAAGAAGCAGCCCCTGACATATGGAATTATGGAGACAGGTGGATGGACACGCTGGAAAATTCTGAGTTTCTAGCTTCACCTAAGTCACCAGAATTGGCCTTAGCATCTAGTTTAATTCATCCAGAGTATGCTCCTTGCAAGAAGATATCCCACTGAAGGTCTGCCCCATGTTATGGTTTAGATTTATAATATTCCCCAAAGTCTCCTGTGTCTCATGTGAGGATTTTGGAAGGTGACTGGATCATGGCAGATCTAGAGTGTTCATAGCTGAAGTACCGTGAAGAAGCGGGGCCTGATCAGGAGGTGGCCACTGATGTGTCTCCTGGGAGGGTGGTTCTGGTCTTCACTCCTTCCTTCTCTCTACTTTCTGGCTGCCATAAGTTGAGCAGTTTCCCCCTCTTCCTTTATGTTACTTCTGTGTTGGAGCCCGCTGATATGCATGGACTGAACCCTCTGTAACTGTGGGCCAAAATAAACCTTTCCCTCTTTAAATAGTGGGGATTGGGTGTTTTATTGCAAGTACAGGGCAGTAAGTACAATAAGAAGTAAGTTACAGCATAAGCCAGTGAGGAATGGGCTAGGCCCACTGAGGGAGGAAATAGGACCTTACAAAGAACTGTAAGCTCCAGGACCAGGGTCTGGAGGATACAGGGGAGCAGATGTGGGACTCAACAAGGACTTCAACAGTGATTTAGTGATGAGGAAGTGTACTCCTAAGACAAAGGATTCACTGCTTAGCTAAACTCTGGAAGACAGTGCACACTAGTGTTTAGGATATGCTAATTAGTTCCTGGGAAAAGTGATGCCCGGAGTGGGGAGGGACGAATGCTGGATCATAGTATTTTCTGGTTGAAAATGGGATTTTTTTTCAGGAAGTGACAAGGCTAAAGGAATAAGCATTGTACAGATGACCCACTGTGTTCAATGAGAAATCCCAGAGGAAATGAGAGAGATCCTGGTGACAGAGGTACCAACATGGCTTAGACCTAGAATGTGCACTAGAACCTCATGTGTTGAGAGCTGGGTCTTTCTGATGGGTTGATGGGGGCAATATACTGATCAATGGATCAGCCCACTGATGAGTTCACAGCTGAGCCTGGTGCCTCACAGCCCATCAGTAGTGTCTTTGTCCGAATGGTTTATAGCAGGAGATTTGGCAAAGAAACGAGCGTGATATGACCCATCCTGAGGCTCCACAGCAACACTAAATTATCAAAATCCTAGAAGAGCGTTCGTTGGGAAGTGGGAGTGGAGAGCAGACCCTAGAGAGAGCCCTGAGCAGCCCTACCGCTGTCGCCGGCCTAGGTACCAGCACACACCCAGAGGAGCCTCAGTTGCCGCAGCAGGCCCCAGTCACCATCATCGCATCCATGAGCAGAGAGGCCGGGACCCAGCAGCCGCCTGCCGCCCTCAACCCCGCTGCCCCCACCCTCAGCGCTGCTGACAACAAGCCCTGTGCCACGGGCAGCAGAGCAGGGAGCAGTGGCCTGGGTGGCCTCACAGGGCGGGGACAAGAAGATCATTGGCAAGGAAGGTTTGGGGAACAGTAAAATGGTTCAGTGTAAGAAACGGATATGGCTTCATCAACAGGAGTGACACCAAGGAAGATGTATTTGTACACCAGACTGCCATAAAGAAGAATAACCCCAGGAAGGTCCTTCGCAGTGTAGGAGATGGAGAGTATGGAGTGTGATGTTGTTGAAGGAGAAAAGTGTGCAGAGGCAGCAAATGTTCCAGGCCCTGGGGGAGTTCCAGTTCAAGGCGGTAAATATGCAGCAGACCGTGACCATTATAGACGTTATCCTCGTGGTAGGGGTCCTCCACACAATTACCAGCAGAATTACCAGAATAGTGAGAGTGGGGAAAAGAATGAGGGATGGAGCGAGCTCCTGAAGGCCAGGCCCAGCCACGCTGGCCCTACTGCAGGTGAAGGTTCCCACCTTACTACAAGGGAAGACCCAATGGGTGTTGACCATAATATTCCAACCCTCCTGTGCAAGGAGAAGTGATGGAGGGTACTGACAACCAGGGTGCAGGAGAACAAGGTAGACAAGTGAGGCAGAATATGTATCGAGGTTACGATATACGAGGGCCCACGATTCCGCAGGGGCCCTCCTCACCAAAGACAGCCTAGAGAGGATGGCAATGAAGAAGATAAGGAAAATCAAGGAGATGAGACCCAAGGTCAGCAGCCACCTCAGTGTCAGTACCGTCACAACTTCAACTACCGACACAGACACCTAGAAAATCCTAAACCACAAGATGGCAAAGAGACAAAAGCAGCCTCCACCAGCTGAGAATTCCTCTGCTATGCTCCAGAGGCTGAGCAGGGTGGGGCTGAGTAAACGCCTCTGGCCTAACATCTTTGCCATCATCCGGTTTAGTCATCCAGCAAGAAAGAAATGAATAAGAAATGAACGAAAGATTGGAACTGAAGACCTTAAGTGCTTGCTTTTTGCCCGTTGACCAGATAACTATCTGCATTATCTATACAGCATGGGGTTTTTATTATTTTTACCTATAAAGGTGTCTCTTTTGGTAGTGACAGATGTGTTTTTTTAAAAAAGCCTGGTTTTTCTCAATACACCTTTGAAGGTTTTTAAATTATTTCATATCTGGTCAGGGTGAGATTTTTAAGAACTTTATTTTTGATTTGTAATAAAAGTGTACAACTTGATTTGTTCAAAAAAGTCAATGAACAGCAAGCACCTGTTAATAAAGGCCTTACATAAAAAAATCCCAGAAGATACAGTCACTGTACTCGGTGGAAAGACTATAGCGGCAATCAAAAAGTTCCTTATCCACAGAGAGTAATAATGGAGCAGTGAGCCCAGGGTCAAAGTATACAGAAAGGCAGGATGAAGGATGATGCTTAACAAGCATCATTAGAGCAAAGCAAGGACAGCTGACCTGGTGGGATGAAGCAGCTGCCTCCATTCACACCTTATGATATCCTGGACCTGAACAGTGTCCTTCTGACAACCTAATACACAAAGAGAGAAAAGAAGCCTGCAGCACCATGGTGAGGTGCACAGGGGCCCTGATGGTGCTTCCCTGGGATTCCTGCAAAGGAATCAATAGATATTTGCTCAGGTAACTTTTTACCTTCTTAATTTTTAATCTTCTTGAGGCAGATTCAAGAAGAGAAAAATTCTAGTTGACATGGTTGCCAGAAACCCAATCAACATGGCCCCAGTGATGGAGTGGAACCAAGGGAATAATTGGCCTTTTGCCAATGTCCAACTCATCGTGAAAACTAAAGCTTGCTCCTTTTTTTCTGGAGTCTTCTAATATTGCTCTCTCTTCCAAGACAAGACAATAAATCAAAAAAAATATCACATTTTGGAAGTGTGTTTAAAATGAGTTTCATTGATAAGTGTCTGATTGATGAATGAATTTTGTTACTTATCAAATCTTTGTTGAATTCATCAGTCTTGCCCCTTTGGACTAACTTGAATTTCAGAATAACTTCGATGAGGAATTTGGAAGAAGACAGTGTACTCCCGTAAGCCCTACCCAGTTCCACAGCATTCACAGCTGAGGGGATATCTTTGATAAAGCAAGTTAACATGGTTTCTGAACACAAGTTGTGAGCATGGATTGTGGTCTTTCCTTTCTACCTCCATAAAAAAGCAAAGCAAAGGTATCCCATATTTACAGTGAAATGGACAAAACTAGATGTCTGCAATTGCAAGCCAGGGCAGTGCTCATTCTACCCCTGTTCTTTCATCAATAATTCAGTCTGATCAGGCCCTGGACTGGCTGACATGTGGCAGAAACTGCATTGATTCTCTGCACTGGGGCATCATCAGGCTACCTGGGTCAGAGAAGCAAAGAGTGGTGCCCTCGTTGAAGACCTACAGTGAAGATATGCTATGGATGTGCCCATGCCCAGGGGGGAGTGCAGGTCCCAGGGATTGCAAACATGGACTAACAGAAGAAAATTAAAAGAAAAAACTGAGAAAGGATGAAAAGATAATGGGTCAAGAAGAGTGCACAGAGGACAGAGAGAGGGGTAGGAAAGACAAGCAAATTCTCTTTTCCAAGGGCCTAGTTTTTATCAGAATGTGAGTCTCATTGCTGGGGTGCTACCCAGGACAGTGGTTGTGTTTGCTTCAGAGGAGTTACTGGGTGCCTGCTCCATTAGTGCTCATGATAACTTTATGATCAATTATTTGCTAACTTCACTTTGATCATTTTACCAAAGAACATTGCTTTCCTTGAGGAACATGTTCATAGTTTACACTATGAAGACTGTGACCCCTGCTCTAGTCAGTATTCCCTCTTTTGCTCTGAATACCAACTGCTGCAGAGGTTGCCTTGAGTTCTGTTTTCATCATGTGTGCAGTGATGTGACATTCAACTTGCATTCTAACTCCCCCTGGAGTCATTAGCTTTTCTGACCTTCATTTTTCCTTTCTTCATAATGTCTTAATTAAAAATTCTTATAATGGCTACATTTCTTCTGATCCCCTACCATTATTTTATTTTGGGACAAAGCCAGGTCGGAAACTAACATATAAATAAATAGACTTTGAGCCATTAGTAAATTTGGGATGTGCACTCCATGATTGCTTTGCCTGTTTATCCCTTTCTGTCACCACGGCTTTCCACTGGAGCATAAATTTGCAAACATCATGCAAATGTATTATTTGCAGTAAAACTGACTAATGAACATTAAAAGGCAATTATTTCTATACATCTGCTGGCAACGGCTGGCAATAATCATGCATCATTCAGATTTGTGGCTCTGTGTTTGCCTTAAGAAGATTTTAATCACTCATTAATTTATAGATTGCTCTGTGCATCATGGATGCCTGCATTCTCCAGGTCTCTTTTGACGTATAAATCAGAGAACTAGAGAATATGGATGCATGACAACACAGGCTACCTTTCCAGATCATGCCTCTGAGACAGTCTCTACTAAGGAATTGTTGATGAGATCAGACAAAATCCCCATAAAATATATTGAGAGACATGGATGTACTCTATTGATGAATCATTTTATCATTTCCTTCCCAGCCCATACTTGTTGTTTCACATGACTCTTAATATGTTCACCAGGCACTTCTTGGGAGCCCAGCTTCCCTGGAGGCAGGGTGTAGATGGAAGAGGCATGAGTCTACATTTAGGCAGAAGTGGATTAAGGGCCTGCTGCCTGTCCTGCCCGGTTGCAAAGTCTAAGGCATATTATTCATTGTCTGCAAGCTCAGATTCATGAAAACTTTTTTTTTTAACGGTAAAGTGGTAGTAGTAGTAGGAGTGAGAATTTTGATAAGTGGCAAGTATGATAGTTAACTGTGGTGTCCACATGAATAAGACATGCCCATCTCATTAATTCAGCAGATTCTGAGTGTGTCCTGGTAATTGATTTACTGCAGATGGAAGACCTTAAATGAGAGGCCCCAACCAATAGGCTTGAAGCTTAGATGGAATAAAAAGGGAAAGAAGAAGAAAATCATCTTTGTGCTTCTTCAGGGTAAGCTGCGGTCTTCACCGTCACCTTTGGACGTCCACCTCCATCCTCACAGGGTAAACCCTTCCATCTCCACGAAGGAGCTCACACAATGAGCTCCAGGTCTTAGTCTTTTGAGAGTACCCTTCAGCGCTCCAACAGGCAAACAGCACTTTTGCACTCTTGCCCACCAGCCACTGCAGGTGGCTATTGTAAGCGTACCTTGCGAATCCCTTTGTATCTAGACACTCACACATATAAATTCTGTTCCTCTAGTGATCGCTACCTGACAGAACAGGACAGCCTGAGAGGGAGCTGGCCTTAGCTTAACGGCAATGAGTTGGGGGAAAGACCAGTGATGGGACTCACCTGTGTCTCTGGAACAGAGGTTGCTAATCAGATAAGACAGAGGCTGGCAATGGTGCATACCTACATTGTGTCACTATGCTGCTTTCTCGAAGAAGTACATCTGCGTAGCTAAACAATAGGATTTTTTAAAAAAGCATTTTGTGTGCTGGGATTGAACCCAAGGCATTCCCACTGAGCTATATCTCCAGCCCTTTTCTTTTTCTTTTATTTTGGGCAGGGTCTTGCTAAACTATCAAATTGCTCAGGCTATGCTCTAATGTACTGTCCTCCTGCCTCAGCCTCCCTGCCTGCTGCAAGGATAGACATGAGTCATCACACATGCGTAAGAGGAATTTCTTGGGCCATATGCATAGGCCCAAGAAATTATCTGTATAGGACTATGATCCTCCTCTCTTTCCTCTTCCCAGTTATGCAAGACAGAACCCCATCCCAGAAATCCCAGCTGTGGGCCCAGTACCCCTGGATGAAATGCATCTATACCATTACATCTTGGGAGGAAAGAAGTAGAGGCAGCGTGCTTGGGGTGGTATAATCCTCCATGACCACCCTTAGGAGAACAAGAAGACATGCAGGCAAGCGTGCAGAAGGGAGTGTGGAAAAACAGCCTTTTTTGAGAGAAAACCATGTGGAGCAGGAGAGAGCAAAACATTGCACTCCACAGTAAAATGGCACAAGATAAAGGTGCACTGTGGCTTCCAGCACAGGCTAAGGCAGAAGGGAGATGTTAATGGCAGCAGCCAAGTGGACCATAAAAGAGGCCAAAATGACTTCACGCTGTGCCCAGTGACAGTGGCAGCCACCTGTGCATCTTGAGTCTTATAAGGAACAGAACTACCAAAGTAACACCACACCACAGCGGGGCTTAGAAGCAAAAATCCAGGGAAAAGCGTATGCTTGAAAGCAATTCAATGTGACCATTAGAGAAAAGTAATTTAATATAATACTAAGGCTCCATCTTACCTCAGAAAGAATGATTTTCATTCAGAAATGAAAGAATAACGAATGTTGGAGAAGTTGTGAGGAAAGAGGTGCTCTTCCTGTTGTCAGTGGGAGCGGAAGCTGATATTGAAAATATATGAAGAGCAGTGTGGTGAGTCCTGAAAAACCTAGAACTAGAAACTGCATGCTACCCCGGTATTTCTCCTTTAGGTGAAAGAGTTAAGGATCATGTCACAGTCACTCATGCACATTCAGGTGCATAGCAGTACAACTCATAATAGCTACGTCTTGGGAGCTGCTCTATGTCCATCAGCGGATGAGTAAATGAAGAAAACCTGGTATTGGTACACCACGGAGGACTGCTCTTCCATAAAGAGCTTCAGTCATTTATAGAAAAATGAATGTATCTTGAGGCTGTAATGCAAAATGAAATAAATGAGGCACACAGTCTCAAATGTTGCATGGTTTCTCTTAGAGATAAATCCAAGTCATAAATGAAGAGTCAAATGTAAGACTGCTATTAAGAAGGAGGGAGACAAGTCTTTCTCAAATGAAAAGGGGATCATGAGATGGGGGGAGGAGGATGGGGTGTGTAATGGGGTGCGAAGGGAATTGAAATGTGTTGGACACTTGTACCAACTCCACATGAGGAATGGAGGCAGTGAGGTGCGAACGGGCACTACTAAGAAGGAATGAATAACGACAACCCACATCTGGTCTGCATTCTCAGGATGCAGGGAAATGTTGGCAGCAGAAAGGGAGATGGGATCTGTGCTGATCCAGATGAAGATAAAGGCTTTAAAGGAGCTGGTAGGGTTAGGGGGAACAGTGCGGTGAAGCCAAAATGCAGTATCTAGAATTACGATCGGCAAGGGAGACCGCAGAAAGCTGCATGGGTTCCATGGTTCTATGATATACGCAAGATTTAATTCTGCTTTTATGCTGCCCATGAACTAAGAATGATGTTTACGCTTTTAAATGGTTGGAGGGAAAAGCCAAAGAAAAGCAAAATTTTATGGTACAGAAATCTTGTCTGAAATTTGAATTTCAATGTCACGCATGAAGTTTTATCAGAACAACGGCATCCCTTTGCCATCCTTGACATGGGCTCCTGTGGCTGATTTCCTACAGAAAGGTAGAGCACTCAGGACAGAGACTGTAAGGTCAGCAGAGTATGCAGCCGTTGCTAACTGAGGCGTACAGAGGACGACTCTAAGCTGCTGATGTGGGGTCACCTGCTTCTAGGTGTCCTCGGTCTCCCCCTGTCCCCTTTCCTCCCTCCCTCTGCCTCTCCCTTCCTGCTTTTCTTGTTTTTCTACCTCCCTCCTTGCCTCTCTCTTTTATTTCCTCTTAATGTGGGATTGTTATTCACCTGAAAGCCAATCTGGGTTATTTGTTTTTGTTTGCATTCTATTCCGGTTACTTTTTCCTGCTCCTCTTATCAGTTTGGCTCTCTCTTAAGTTATTGGAAGTGTGAATGTAGCTCTGTACAATGCACGCAATGCGAAATCCTCTCATTGAAATGAACGCTTCTTTTTTCCACATTCTTTCAGTTCTTTTCTCATCCAGTATTGGACAATGAACAATGTCAGTAATTTCCAGTTCATTCTTTCTTTGCTTATCAAAAATTACGGCGTATACATTTTTCCTTATTTCATCCTCTCTGTAACATTGTACTTTGCTTTGTCTCTCTTTCTGCCCACCTAAGTGCTGGAAATTGCTGCGTATCCATCCAGACCTCTGGGATTCATTTTGAAAGCTGCACAGCAGCCTCACATCTGTGTGCTGCAGTTTATTTAGCCACATCTGAGTGTCTCATATGTGGGCTCAGTTAAGTTGATTCCAAGGTCTTCTAGTCACTGACAGTGCTGCTGCAGATAACTCTTTTCATTTGCCTATTTTCCTGCTAAAATTACATTGCTTTTACTTTTTACAGAAGAAAATACAAGCTAAAGGCTGGGAGTATCACTCAGTAGTAGAGCGCTTGCCCTAAATTTAATCCCGAGTACCACAACAAAGAAAATAAAATAAAAACTAAGTTCTAAGAAGTTAAAGTCTTGCCCAAAGAATATAAATGTGATGTGTATAGAAACAGAAAGTATAGGAGGGAGGCTTCCTCACACAGGACCAGCGATCTCATCAGGAGATGAAGCCATGATTCAGATGCCAAGAAAGTCCAGAAAGACTTGCAACCAACATAGAATGCGTTTGTCCAACAAACACTTTTTGAGTTCTTATTATACTGAACATGAGTCTCAAACTTGTCAGTAAAATAATAAACTTCAGTCTCACAGAATGTATATTTTAAGTGGAGAAAAGAAACATATATATATATATATATATATATATATATATATATATATATATATATATATATATATAATGTCCAGATAGCTATAATAGTATACATGAATTTCAGTAGAGTGAGGGAAAATTAGGTAGAGAATGAGGAGCTAATGTGTAGCTAGATGTTGCAATTTTAAATTTGATGCTCAGGAGAAACATCACTGAGAATGTCTAAGTTGAATAAAGTCCTGTGATTGGATTCATGTGAGTGTCTTTGGGAAGGAAAATCAGACAGAGAAATAGCAGGCCACCAAGACCATTGAGACTACAAGTAAGAGTAGCCAGGCCTGGGTGATTCCTGCCCATAATCCCAGCATTCTGGGAAGCTGAAGCAGGAAGAACTCAAGTTCCAGCTCAGACAGAATTTAGAAAATGGGCAACTTAGAAACTAGTGAAATCTTGTCCCAAAATGAAAAGTGAAAAAAGGCGGAGGAATACAGCTCATTGAAAGATTCTGGGTTCAATTTCTACTCCAAGGAGGGAAGAAGGAAAGGAAGAAAGGAAAGAAAATAAAGGAGTTGTATCATATCCAGTTCTGTATTACATCCATTATAGGGGACTCTCCCAATATTTTATTTTTAAAATGAGAATAAGGTTTGGAGAACAGACATAAGCAAGCAGCAACTTCAGTAAATATTAGCACTGGATCCCATAGAGATCACTTGATGGAATTATTAACAAGGAAGGCAAAGAAATTTAATTTAGCCATGATTATTCCTGGGCAGGGAGCTCAGAGCCCTCCCTTATGCGCTGTCACAAACAGGACATTAAAAATCCCTTTAAGGAAGCAAAGGAGGAAGAGATTTATGCTGGCGGGAACAGGAAGAGTGAATGGAAAGCGTGGCTTGGAAGGACATTTCTGGTGATGACATCTGAGGATTGAGGAAGTCCTGCCCAGCATCCCGCTCTGCTGCAGGAAGGAGGGGGCTTGGGGCTCCAGGAGGAAACCTGCCCAACCGGCAGACAGCATCTCCAGGAGGCTGATGAGCTTGGACAACGGTGTGTCACAAAGTGAGAAGAGAGACTCCTAGCTTCTATAAATGTCATTCGCCATCCATAGCTGACTTGAAATGGAACTGCTTCCTGGTTTGTCCACATTGGCCCTTGCACAGATATTCTATCTTGGACACCTGCTTGGGAGGAGGGGGCCCGGCTCTGGTGTGTTCAACCATCAGCAGTCCACACCCCTCCCTTAAATCGCAACGGACATCTCTTCTTCTAAATGAGCTAAAGTTGGGGATCTTCGGATCCTCAGCATCCTGCACTCTCTGACGTATGTGGGTAGAGGGACAAATTGTCCACTAAACGTCTCTCCTGAGACTTCTGTCTTCCTCTAGCAGAGCACGGTGGCTTGGCCCCTCTCCTCCTTGGTCTTTGAAACCACTCTTGTAGAGAGTCTGTCCCCTGAAACCCTGCATCCTGCACATGCATCAGAGAGGACTAGGGGCGCGAGAAGGCAACTTACCAGGGCTGAATGGCCCTCTGTGGTGTCTCACATCACTCCTGCCCGGGGCAGGGTCCCTGTGCGGGGAGCAGCAGTGAGGCTTTATGGCATGTTTTGCTAATGTGAGAATCAAAGGCCTGGCAGGTGTTAATGGTGGCTGTGCTGCTGCGAAGAGCTCAGATCTGCAGAGTTCCACTCTGTTCTCATTAGTACTAGCGTGGTTGGCTCTCCTGGCACTGGCTAATGCTTCATCTCCTTTCACCTTTTGGCTGGAAAGTAGCTGGCGGGCTGAGGCAAAGTTTCCCAGGGATTAGGTTATAAAGCCAATGTTCCTGTGTGCAGTTCCTGAGCTGGGAGTCAGCGGGCTAAGGACAGGCAGAGAAGGGGCTGCCGCTTAGCCTGCAGAGGCCACAGCTCTGTGTTCCAGACACCGTGGGGAAGGAGGCACCTTCAGAGAGACACTGATGGCTGACAAAGGCTCCCCTCTGCCAGCCGCAGTAATTAATGCTGGTATCTGCAGCTCTTGCATTATAAGGAAGCAGAGTGATTTTCTCTGCCCTGCTCATAAAATCCCTAGCTGAAAGAATCTGCCTATGAGCCTGGGGAGATGGCTCAGTGGAATAAGCACTTCCCTGGCAAGTGTAAGGGCCTGAGTTCAATCCCTGCTTCTGCCACAAAGAGAGAAAGAAAGAAAGAAAGAAAGAGAAAGAAAGAAAAGAAAAGAAAAGAAAAGAAAAGAAAAGAAAAGAAAAGAAAAGAAAAGAAAAGAAAAGAAAAAGAAAGAATCTGCCTTACTGGTCCAGCACTCACCTCCAGAGCAAACCCATTCAGCTCCCTGCAAAAACAGCTGATATCACCACCAGCTACCCCTGAGCCCCTTCTTTCCAGGACTTTTACCAACAATGGGTTCCCTCTAGCTGAACTGATAGAGAAGTAGGTGGTGACAGGGCTATTAGTGGTGCTGGCCAGGTGGCAACGTAGAAGGGAGGCAACCTGATTCTCATGGTGATAAGATCTGATGCCTGGGCTAGACCCCTGCCAGAGTCATCCCAGAGCAAGCTCTTTGTCCATAGCCACAGGGCTGAGTTTATGTTGCACAGGAAGGACAATATGTTGTTCAGGTGGGCATAGTGACCCACTCCTACCACAAGAGGACTCTGGGAGGCTGAGGAGAGAAGATCACAGTTTTGAGCTGAGTCTATGGAACTTAGACCCTGCCTCAAAGTAAAAAATAGAAAGGGCAGGGAGAAGGCTGTAATGCAAGGGCCTTGGGTTTGATCTATCATGTGAGCAGAAAGATAAAAGGTTTTGGCTGAGTCATCCCTGTTCAGTTCCATCATTCACCCTGGTATTACTCAGCATCTCCAAAGCTCAGTTAAATTATCTATAAATTGACAGTACTGATGTTGTCATGAGACTTAAGCACCAAGAAACAAGTAAAGTACCTATAGGGACTGAGCACATAAGTCTTCTTCCTTCCCTCCTTCCTCCCTCCCTTTCTTCCCTCCCTCCCTCCCTCCCTCCTTCCTTCCATCCTTCCTTCTTTCCTTCCTTCCCTCCTTCCTCCCTTCCTTCCTTCCCTCCCTCCCTCCTTCCCTCCTTCCTTCCTTCCCTCTTCCTTTTTCTTCTTTTTTTTTTTCATACCGAGGATTAAACCAGGACCTTCACGCTGCTCTATATCGCAAGGCCTTTTCTATTTTATTTCTTTTTCATTTCAAACCAGGGTCTCAATAAGTCATTAAGTTGCCTAGGCTGGGTCTGAACTTGAGACTTCACTGCCTCAGCCTCCCAGAGCACTGAAATTGGAGGCTTGTGCCACCACACCTAACTTTTCCCTTTGCCAACCTCCCTGTGGTTGTCAGCCTGGTGTTTCACATTGGAGCCTTCCCACATGGAGCAGGACCTGAGGTATCTACAGACTTGTTGTGTGTTGCTTTTCTTCCACTTGGCCTCCAGGAGCTCCTCTCACTAGGAAGACCTGGTTCTTGCCCTGCTCATGTTCCTGCTCTTGGGACAGGACAGAGTACATTCAGGACTTAATGCTCTCTGGAGTTTTACAGCTCTAAGGCTATAGTGTTGGAGGTGCTAGTTCAGTGTGAAGCAGACATGTGAATTTGGGGTAAAAGAACAACACTAATTTATGTCAAGTTTGGACCCTAAAGTCAGAAGGATGCAGGAGGGCCAGAATTTTTTATAGCTAACTATAATTTTATAGATAAAATTTTGTAAAAATTTTCTGGTGCACTGAACTCCAAGCCTGCATACATAGCTCTCTCTCTCTCTCTCTCTCTCTCTCTCTCTCTCTTCTCTCTCTCTCTCTCTCTCCCCCCCCTCTCCTTCTCTCCCTCTCTCCCTCTTTCCCTCTCTCCCTCTCTCTCTCCCTCTCTCATTTGTGTTTTGTTTCAGTTCGGACAGAGTAGAATGTTAGCACACTTTTGATTCAGTAACATATTCATTCACTTCTCCTAATGAATATTGAGGTATCCTCCCCTCTGAGGACTTTGTGGCATCAGGCTGATACGGGTAGATCCCACTGCATAATTCAGGTTTGGTGCACGTGTGGGAGTCCTTGTCTAGGCACTGTTTGGAATTGCACATGGTGACTGCTGGTAAAGCAAGGCGAGGCTTTCTGAGGGTAGGACTTGGTGCAGAGCTACAAAGATCACTTGTCTGAGGTCTTCGAGCCTGGTCACCACCCACAGATTGGATAAAATATGCATTCAGACTAATCCAAGAGGGATTCCTGCACTTTAGCGTGAGCCCCCCAAACATTCACATGTTTGCTTCTGATTCCTTTAATGTGGGGCTGATTCAGACACCACTCCCAGCCAGGAGTGCAAGGGTGTACAAGGGCACATAAGTTGTTTTCCTTTTGTGCCTGAGCATCTGCCAGACAACGATGTTTAGTAAGAATTTAAGTGAATAGGAGGGATAGTACCGAATACAGTGAATGTCTACATTTTAAAAATTTATTACACTAAAGAACACATGGCCTCAAGTTCCTCTCAAAGTCCTTCCTTTTTCTGAGGACACTCATCCCATCATCCTTGCTGCTCCTGCAGCAGCTCTGGAGTCCTCTTTCCTGAGTGTCTTCAGCTGTGCTGTCCTGGCTGCCTCCGTGTCCTGAATGGATGTAAAGTGTTTTCCTTTTGTAGTCATTTTGCTTTTCAGAATGAGCAAGAAGTCACACAGTGTCAGAACTGGTGACCAAGGTGGATGAGGACACAGTACCATAATTCTAGGATCTGCCTTTCTGTTTAGTGGCGCTCGGCAGCTCTGTATTTTTCATCATACCTGTTAAAGACTTTCAAGAAAGAAGAGTTCCAGAGCTGCTTCAGGGAGTGACAAGAAAGATGGGACGAGTTTGCAATGAGGTAGGAGATGGTATTTTAAGGATGATTAATGGCAGTGTATCTTTTACTGTGCTTTTTTGAAAAAAAAAGTTTTGGTACAGAGTCTCACTCATAGCAATCCTCTTGTTTTCAGCCTCCCCAGCTCAAGATTTTATTTTTTAATTTTTAATTTATTTATTTTTATTTTTATTTTTTTTATTTATTTTTATTTTATTAAAATACAAATGTCAATCAGACAGTTTCAAGACATCTTAACCATACACATTTGATGAATTAATGCATTGCAAACTGTTTTCATAACGTTTTGGTATTGTACAAGGTGCATACATGATATTATATTTACAGGTTTTTTTATAGCTGAATTATATCAAAGATTCAATAA
>PVKA01010742.1:0-63297 GCA_004027165.1 Ctenomys sociabilis
CGCCAGGGTTGATTCGGCTGATCTGGCTGGCTAGGCGGGTGTCCCCTTCCTCCCTCAACGATCCATGTGCGTCCCTCCCGAAGCTGCGCGCTCGGTCGAAGAGGACGACCACCCCCGATAGAGGAGGACCGTTCCTCGGTCAAGGGTATACGAGTAGCTGCGCTCCCCTGCTAGAACCTCCAAACAAGCTCTCAAGGTCTACTTGTACTTTTAAAACCTCGTTAGAATACAGTTGAACTGGATCTCTGGTACATGCAATAATCCCAGCCCTTCATAGGCTGAGTATCACTATGAATTTAGCCTGAACTTTACAGTCAAACCTCCTGAAAAGGAACGTCCCCAAATATTGAGTGAAGTTAAGATATATGTTTTAAAATAGTAAAACCTAAAGTTTATATTACAGACACCATGCTTGATACAGAATTGGCTATAACTCCTATATAAAGCAGGATGAGAATAAATTTGAGGCTGTGCATCTGTATCCATCACAGTGAAAGATTTATAAACAGCTTTTCTACTTCTGTTTTTGTTAAGGTCTCTTGTTTTAGGAAGACAAAAATGAATAAATAATGCCAGTACCAGCTCAGAAAAAAATTGTTAATCAGAAAAGTTGTGTTGTCTGTTCCTCCATTCCTCTCCTCTCTCTTATGGTGGATACAACCCTCCCACTCAACTCTGACCACTGACCGCGGTCTTTCAGTCTAGTGTGTGTGTGCGTTTCACTTACTCTTCTCTCATTGCTGGGACAAGTATCCAACACCCAAAATGAAGGAAAGGTTTATTTAGCTCACAGTTAATGGAGGTTTCAATCCATACTTAGCTGGCTCCAAAGCAAAGTGGCACATGGCAGAGAACAGCCATTCATGGTGGTAGCAAAGAACAGAGCAAAGGGATTGGCAGCACGCTGCTCAGGCAGCTAGCTAGCCTCTTTCCCCTCCTTACATTGTAATGGAAAGTACATGCTCCAGTGCAAGTGCAGCATCCACACTCCACACCCACAGTAATCAATCACAAACTCTAGGTGCCAACCCATGACTGCATGAGGCTTTGGAGGAACAACAACTAGACACAAAACTCTGTGTGTGTGTGTGTGTGTGTGTGTGTGTGTGTGTGTGTGTGTGTGTGTGTGTCACATTCCTAAGAGAATACTAGAAGAAGAAATGTGGCAAGTTTCTCTTCTTCCAGACATTTTTTAAAGAAAGTAAAGTTAAAGCATGTGACTATTTCTCATGTTGTTTCCTTGCAAACTCAGTAAGATTTGAGAAGAAACCTAAACTCTGCCTCCAAAATCTGGGCACCTTTCCCTCATAAGCTTTTTTTTATGGGTTCCTATTTCTCATAGAGGATAAACCAGGTTTTATTGTGATTGTTTTTAGGGCTGTATATAGTCAGGTCTCTCCATCACTCTGACCTGCTCTCCTTCTGTACCCCACTTGGCTTACTCTGTCCCAACCACATGAGCTTTCTTTTTGTTCTTCAACTATGCCTGGTGTGGTTGCTGCCACTGGCCTTCTTGAGACCTACCATGGCTATTTAAAACTGTAGTTGTTCCTCAGGACTCCTGATATCTTTTTTGTTACTTTTGTCTTTCTCATACCACTTATGATCTCCTTACTTGTTATAGACTTTACATATTCTCTCCAACTTCTACAAGGACAGGTTTTTGTGTTTTATTTTTTTCACTATTACATTCTCACTGTCTTAAATTATAAGGTTCATAATACATGCTTGGTACCAATGAATACATAATGGATAGAATTAAATAAAGAACAGTCTGTTCTTTTGTCTCCAAACTGTTTCCTATTGGTAGAGGCATGATAAAATTTTGGGATTAGGGCCAGCCACATATCTCAGCAGATTAAAGTGCCTGTTTAGGCAGATGTAGGGGCAGGGGTTCCATCCTAGCCTACTGTGCTGGCCCTCCCTGGCAATAAGATTTACATTTTACCAAGAATGCAATATAGACATTTCTCATTTAATAACCAGTTACATTCCTGCTTCATTAAGTGAATTGGTCACTAAATGAATTATATATAGTACATACATTACAATATTCAGAACAGAGAAATGGTCAAAGAAAACTCAAACTTGATGATTGGCTTTTATTTGCATAACTTACATGCAGCACTGTAATAACAAAACTATAACATTATACAGTGTAATCATCAAAAATTACTGTATCAACAAGGGATACAGTACAAAAATACAGTAAGGCTGTATAAACAAAATGTATAGAACTACACACATACAAGCACACACATACAAAACATAAACAGTAATAAGTCCAAACAGTATGCCAGCGAGGAGTGCAAAATGTCTGTTTGGTGCTCATTCTGACAGCACTTGACCAAGTTAAACTCTATGTTTTATAGATAGAGGTTATAGAATTGGGATGTATTTACAGTAGCTACATTCTTTGCTGTATTAAATAACAAAAAAGGAAGCTTTCACTGGCATGTTGGATTAGCTTGCCAATATTTCTTATATTTATTCCCTCATGTTTTGAAAATCAGATAGTCTGTATATTCAGAAATAATACTACTGTCCTCCCATAAGAAATTGAAGTTGTTCTTTTTTAGCAATAATATGAATAAGGTAGGTGATTGCAAGAGTGTTAATGAGATTTATAAGGATAGGGTGTTTCAACGAAACTGAATTTGTGTCTGTGTCAATTTAATAGACTCAGTATCACATTTGCCTGGATTCAGGAAATGGTAGCTAGCACAAATTTAATGCTCTAAAGAATCCAATACTTTTCAGTTAAAACATTTCTCTTTAACATAGTAAGAACGTTTTGCCCTATAAAGTAGCCTGTTCCTTGGAAGGTAAACAGCATTAGTTCTCTATAAGTTAAGTAGTGTTCAGTACTGTTCTGTTTAGTTGTAAAAATACCTGATTTAGACGGAACTTGTGGCCTGATGGTATTTAGAAGAATGCCAGGGAGTACCGCATAAAAGATGCCAGAACAAAAGCATAGTTGGAAGAGGGGTATAATGGTTGCATCATTTTTCTAGTAGGTGTAACCAGGCCTGAAAATCCATCTCTGCCTTTTGTAAAATATGCTACTCAGGATAAAATCAACTGGCATTCTATGAAGTGCAGTAGCTATCAAAATATCATGTCAGTGCCTTGAGTCCCATTAGGGCCAAAAACAAATTTTTCTCCATTTTTAATTAGCAGTTTTGGGACTGGGGAAATGGCTCAGTAGAATAAGTGCTTCCCTGGCAAGCATAAGGGTCTGAGTTCAATCCCCAGTTCTGCAAAAAAAAAAAAAAAAAAAAAAAAAAAAGAGCAGTTTTGTAAACTGAAGAGCAGTTTTGTAAACTGAAAACCGTGAACATACCAGTTTTTTCTTTGTGATTTTACTTTGATGTCAAGTATATTCCTGTTAGTAAACAAGTTCTTTTAATATATGTTAAAACTTCAGTTCTTAAACTATCTTCTCTTAAAGTCTATAGTCCAATGCAGCATGAAAAAATAACCATATTTGGTCAAAATAAAATAAAGTTTTTTAATGGTATACAGTATCAGGACAACACAATAGAGCAGATATCTAGGCTGATAATATATATGCAAAACACTTTAGAAATCAAAAACAATATATTTTAATGTTTAATTCTCTTTGATTTAGTGCAAGATAATTCTAAAAATGTTGAGGGCCAGGAATATAGCTCAGCAGCATAAGCACCTGCCTAGCAGGTACAAGGTTTGATCCTCGAGTTTGATTCCCGATACCACAAAAAAGAAAAAAATCTAGAAATGTTAAATGTGCAATTGCTTGACTCCTATTGTGAAGGAAGTATATCCTCCAAAACTGACAAAATATATTTCCTTGCATTGTTCATTCAACGGCATTAGCAAGAATCATTAAAGGTAGATGGAATCACCCTTGCCACCACTGTTTGGGAAGAATTATACCTTAAAAAAAGAAGGGAGAACAGACATAGAATGGAAAGTAAATTATTTCTCTGATAGATTTAGGAGTATGTACTGGAACATGAAAGGCAGGAAGCAAAAGGAAGAAATACTTATTTTTTAAAAGCTTAATGAGGTATTCTGTGTGTTTTCTTAAGCTCATAGATTTGAACCTACCCTCTTCAAAAAGATGACATTGCAGTGAAACCTACATCTTAACTGAGGAAGTATTCAGAAGCACATTTTAAGAGTAGGATATGGGGCCCTACTCCCATGTAAATGGAACATAAGCTGTATTGTCTACTATAGTTCTTTACCCTCAATTACACAAAAATAAAATGGAGAAGACTGAAAAATAAGCATCAATCCTTTATATCTTTAATAGTTGAAAACCATTCTTAAAATTTTTTTTCAAGGTGGGTGTGGTAGCACATACCTGTAATCCCAGCACTCTGGGGGCTGAGGCCAGCCTCAATTGTTCAATAAATCCAAGGGCAGCTTGAGCTACATAGTAGGAACCTGTCTCAAAAAATGTTTTAATTTAAAAAAAAAATAAAAATAAAAATATTTCCTCTTCCACCACTCAAGTGTCTCTAAATTAATGTTGTATCATTTTTATTTTGTTTTTACTTTATTTATATATATAATATATATATATATATATTATATATATATTCTTTTGTTTTTAATAAAACACTCCCAACATAGAATAGCAGTCCACAATAGAAGTGGGTTATCCATAGAAGTTGTTGACTTGAGCCATTCACATCTCAGTATATTAATATGACTTTACTTAATATGCCTCTATTTTTATACTTTTCTTCTGGATTAAGACCGAGTTAAAGCAAGACCTATATAACAAGAAATGTAACTTTCGTATCAGATAAGGTCAGTCAGGAATCCTCAGGGTTTATCCTGTAACCCTGTAACACACTTTGTAGATTCCTTGTCAGTGTCAGCCATGTGGATAAGTCATGGCCATTGCTATTTTTACTTTATTATATGACCAAAACGTAAGTCTAAGGACACACAAAAGGTAGGAAACATGATAGAATTTGCTGAACAGTTTCAAACCATTGCTCCTTTTAAGATGACCATACAGTTTGTCATGTACAAAAAAAAAAAAAAAAATTACTAAAAATAAATGCTGTTATGAAGGCAAGAAAATACAAATGAAATAGAAATGTCTCATGCCACTCTAGACATATGGACATTTGAGTGGAGGAATTTATAATTACCTTGAACTTTCCCTAAGACCTCTGTAGAATATCAATGATAGGTATGAGAATAAAAAAGTGACAAAATCAACAAAAAATAGAATTTAGTCTCTAGATTACCAACATTGAGAAACCTTTAGCTAGACTGCTCAAAAAGAAAAAAAAAAAAAAAAAAAAGAGTTAAATTACTAAAATCTGGAATGAAGAAAAAAATTAATATGGACTTTACAGAAATCAAAAGTATAAAAAATATATACCATATGTAAAAAGTAACATAATAGCAATAAAGATCTAACTATAAGAGCTTAAGCTATAAAACCCTTAGACATTAACAGAAATAAATTTTTATGATTTTAGATTAGGGAATAATTTCTTAGACATGACACTAAAAGCATAAGCGACCTGAGTGTATGATTGAACCTTTGTCAATATTAAGAAAGGCTCTTTAAAAAGTCAAAGAATGAATGAGGATACTTACAAAACATATCTGATAAGCACTTCTATGTCAACTAAATAAAGAATTCATGTATCTTAATAATCAAAAGAAAATCCAGTTGAAAAAAGCAGACAAGGAATCTGAATAGGCACTTCTTCAGAAAAGATAAAAATTTACGTATCAGATACATGAAACAAAACTCAGAATAATTAACCATCAGAGAAATGCATGTGAGTACCACCACTGAGAGACTACTTCATACCCATTAGGTTGGCTATGATCATAAACACTATAACAAATGTTATTGAAGAGATGAAGACCTAAAATTTTCTTAACCTTAGTGTGAGTTTAAAATGGTTCAGCTAAGCCGGGCGTGGTGGCGCATGCCTGTAATCCCAGCACTCGGGAGGCTGAGGCAGGAGGATTGTTGTGAGTTCAAGACCAGCCTGAGCTACAAAGTGAGCTTAAGGCCAGCCTGAACTGCATAGTGAGACCCTGTCTCAAAAAGACCAAAAAAAAAAAAAAAAAAAAAAAAAAAATGGTTCAGCTAGAAGGCCAGATAGCTCAGCAGACTAAATTGCCTGCTTAGGCAGAGCACAGTGCCTAGGGTTCAACCCCCAGTGTGCCATGCTGGCCCTGTCCCCGGGGTGCACTGAGATGTTGATTGAGACTAGGCTTGGTGGAGCAGGCCAGTAATCCCAGCACTTGGGAGGCTGAACACAGGAGAATCACTATGAGTCTTATCTGTGTAGTGAGACCCCGTAGACCCTGTACTAAATTTTAAAAAAATACAATGTGATCTACAACCATATAATGTTTCAACTGCTTTGGCAAATAGTCTAATAGTTCCTCAAAAGATTAAACATACAGTTAGTATATAACCCAGCATTTGCATTCCTAAATATATAATCAATACAAATAAAAGCACATGTCCACACAAGAACTTGCATCTGAATATTTGTATCAGCATATTCATAGTACTTCAAAAATAGAATGAAGCGAAGCAGTGTCCATCAAAGGGATTAATAAAATATAATGTGTCTTTACAATGGAAAGTACCTGCCCATGAAAAGAAACAATGTACATGTTACAATGTAGATGAACCTTGCAGAAATATTGCAAAGAAAGTTTGTCACTAAAGGTCTCATATTACATGACTCTCTGTTTAAAGGACTTGTCTTTAGTGAACAATTGTTCAATTGTGTTAACATAGTAAACAAATGTACAGATATTACAGTAGCGTTGTTACTGCTGTGACAAACTACTTGACACCTGAAATATAAAGAAATTTATTTTAGCTCACAGTTTCAGAGATTTTAGTCCATGTTCACCTGGCTCTTCATACAGAAAGGTGGTGGAAAGATATGGGAAAACAATGGTGCTCACTGCTGGGTAGATGGCTCAGTGGAATAAGTGCTTCCCTGGCAAACACAAGGGCCTGAGTTCAATCCCCGGTTCCACAAAGGTGCTCACTTCATAGTGACCAGGATGAAGAGAACAGTGCAAGACTCCCAGGAAGAGATGTTCTTCCCAAAGCCTACCTCCAGTGACTTAAACACATGGGCCCCATCTCATAGGGTCAATACCCATATTACCCAGTCGCCCTCTAAGGGTCTTGCAGTTATATTGACAATGAAGATGAACTGGAAGAGAGACAGAAACATTAGAGGTTACCTGAGACGATTTTAGTTAAGAAAAAATGACTCATACATTCATATCTTTTGTTTTAGAAAACATAGTGACACATGCCATGGGTTTGCCACAACTGCTTTATATGAATTATCTCAGTAAAGCATATATTTTTAAGTTACGTCAAAAATATCAAGTGTTGATAAAGAAAACTATGAAAATATTGTGATGCATTCCTCCAAACAATGAAAATACAACTGTTAAATGATCCAATAATCCCTTCACTGGGTATAGCCAAAGGAACTGACATCTGCCCCCCATGTTCACTTCACCTTTATTCAATATAGCCAAGTTAATGCAATCAACAGAAGTATTCATCCTCATATGAGTACATTTAGGAAAAAAAAAAAAATATATATATATATATATATACACACACACACATGCACAGTGGGATCCTCTTCCATCTCAAAAGTGAGGGGTGCTGTATTTTGTGACATGAATGAATCTGCAGAACATTGTACTAAGTGAAATAGGCCAGAAAAATCCAGAAAGATTAGTATTGCATGAGCTCAACTATATTTAGAATCTTAAAAAGTTGAACTCCTAGAAGAAAATGGTCATTACCAGAAAGTGGCGGTGAGGGAGAGTAAGATAGGGAGTTGACCAAAGGTTATGAAGTTTTAGAGAGGAGGAATATGTCTTGAGATTAGTGCATAGTAGGATGATGATTAATATTTCAGTATCTTAAGAGTAAATTTCAGATATTTCACATTTTACATTCATAAAATGTAAAGTGATACGTTAATGAGGTTCAATCATTCCACTAGTATACATGTGTGGAAACAATATACTATAGCCATAAATGTATAGAATTATGATTTAACAATCAAAAATCATGAATAGTATGTCAAGGGGTTATTGACTGGTGACATGGGTTTTTGGTCTGCCTGTCACAGGCACATATAAGCAGGACAATTACCCTGAGGCAGCCTTCTTTCATCTGCTTGACAGATTGTACATTGCCCTACCTCCTCTACCAATCCCTTTGCTAATACCCATCACCTGGTAAGATACTCTTTGAAGAAAGGATACTGTAGCAAAATAAATAATAAAGTGACTTCAAAATTTCTGGAAATAATGAACTACATAACCTTTTCCAGCCCTAAGAAGGCATGATTGTGATGCATTAAACTGAGAATCTGAATTTGGCCTTCATTACTCTGTTGTAACTTGATGTGAACAAAGGAAAAGCTGTGAACAAAGACAGTTTTCCTCACATAGCTGCACACAGGTGTGACTTAGTGGAAACAATGGAATTCAGCCAGATCTTCATCTCCCCATGCAGTACTCTGTCTCCAAGCCCTACTTCCTGTTCTTAAATACAATGATTTGCTAAAATAGAGACACCTGGTCCCAGAACCTTGCGAAGGGATTTTTTTTTTTTCCTTTCAGCATTTCAAAGTATGTTCATGTATCAATGAAGGCTTTCTTTGGGAAGCCATCTGTCTGAAATCTGCAGCAATAAAATAAAATAAAAATTTAAAAAAAGCACCTACCAGACTTCTTAGATAGTAATAGTGGTTTGTACTGTTTTTAATCTTGGATTCCTATCTATTTTCTTTTCCTTGTTTTTCTTGGTCATTTATTTGCAAAGCATTTATTTGTGGAACATTTGTACCCAGTACTAGGCAATTAGTAGTGTGTAATATACCTGGCCATCTAGTAGAGAGAATATTGATAACAACAACAAAAAAAAATAATAATAATAAGTTTTTGGGTACTAGTAAGAACTAAAAGAAAAAAAAAAAGAGAAAGTTCTGGCAGGCAAGAAGAATATGTAGACAGTGATTTTTAAAGTGAACTCCAGAGCCATACTGTACTGCAAATATCTGAATCTTCCTCATCTCCTAGCTGTGTGATTTTTGAGCAAGTTAATTAGTATTCTGTGCCTCAGCTTCTTTACATTAACATGATAAAACTAATACCCACTTCATGCCATTAGTTTTTATGAGAATTTAATTAATTGATGTGTGGTATACTTAGAAAAGTTGTAAACATATTAAACCTCCCATAAATGTTATCTATGCATTGATACTTTAGAGTATCAGTCAACTAGTTTTCTTTGTCACCATTTTAATCACCATTTTCACTGCCTTCTATAATACCCAGCACATACATATGGCTTATTCACAGGATTTACAAAAATTAGATGTGGCATGTTCTGGGACTCAAAAACAGTATTATGAATTAAAAGAAAATCACAATGGAAGGTAGCATATGGAAAATGATAAATGTAGCATTTTCTATAGTATTGTAGATAAAGCGGTTACCATGGGCTAGTCAAGGGAAAGCTGATCCTGTCTCAAAAACAACAAGTGTATGTTGTGCCAATGCTTTTATATTTGTCCAAATTTTGCTGGAAAAGACCATTGTGATATTCATACATACGTATGTATGTATGTATGTATGTATGTATGTATGTATGTATTTCCTTTCCCAAAAGGATCTGTCTTACTTTCTTAGTTTGTGGGCAACAATACCTGACACAAGTTTAAGAAGTGGTCTGTTTTGGCTTATAGCTTGCAGAGTTTTCACCGCATAATTAACTGACTAAAGGCAGGGTGGCATAGCATATAAACCTCGCAGAAGAGAAGGAACACATGGTGTGTCAGCTGGAAGCAGAAGAGAGAGAGAAATCAAAGAAGGAAGATAGACCCTTCTAGGTCATGTCCCCAGTGACCCAGGTCCTCGAAAATTGAAGTAAGAAGCTGCTGGCATGGAGCTGAAAAAGCTCTTTTGAAGAGTGTACTCAGTGATGCTGATTAAGGTACTTAAGGGACTCTGTTTTAAGGAAAATTGGAATAAACCAAGAGTAAAAATTCATAAACCTGCCTAGAATTATGCTTTATCCTGCCTTCCCAACCTCATCATATATTTTTCACACTAATGGGAGATGAGACATTTTTTATATGCTTACCTATGCTCTAAGATTCTTGTTTGTTTTTTGTTGTTGCTTATGTGGTTCCCTCAGTCTTACTGCCATTCCAAATCGTGGGTTCTTTCTGTCCTGGTTCAGATGTACTCATAAAGTACACAAACCTAGCAGGCAGGTTCCAAGTTTAACTTCTCCTTAAATCTATTTCCCTACCCCGGGAACTACGGCGCACCTTGTAAATGATTCCACTTGTTTGTTCCTTTTGTAATTCACTCATGACATACTTATTGCATGCATATTACTGTAGGTGCTGATGATAAATAAGGTGGAAAAATACAGTTTCTTTATCTTTATATTCTTATGGGGCAAATGTTTCTTAGGTGATAATTGATAGTGTTTTGGATAGCAGAGACCATTGAAATTAATGAAGGAACTCATAAAACTTCGTTTTGTACAGTGAGAATATAAAATGAAAAGGAAACAAGAATAATTAATGAAACAAAAGAATGACTGGCAGTGATTTTTGAGGGTAACAAAAGTACATCTCATATATGAGCCTTTGAGAAAGTAAAAGTGAAGAGGTTATATTTTTAAAGAACCACATTTTAAAATGCTGTAGTGATGTTTTAGATATTTTTCTGGTCTTCATAATGAAACATCTAAGGGGGAATGCTCAAGAGCAATTGAAAATATATAAATTATATATAATATATTCCATATTTACATATATTTATATGTGAAACCCAGACCACACTCCTTTCCAGCCTCTACAGTTCAAAAGTACTATCATTGTTGGTGTTCAGGCCTAGAGTTTCTACCCAAGAAATGGTATGGGAGTCAAAAACAGTATTATGAATTAAAAGAAAATCACAATGGAAGGTAGCATATGGAAAATGATAAATGTAGCACAGTATGTCTGTCCAGCTGACTTTCTGGGGATCGTGGCATGACTGACTATTTAGCCCAATTACTCTGATCTCCATGTGTTTAGCCTAGAATAGGCTCAACCCAGAAAATTAACTGTAATTGAAGCCTTCCCTTGAATGACTCTTAAATGATTAGAAATTTGACTTGTTAGAGGAACTAGGAAAAGGTTATAATTAAACTAGGGAGTCCCTTAAAATTAAGAACAGCTGGATATGATAGTGCATGCTTAATACCCTAGCACTGGGGAGCCTGAGGCAGGAGGATCATGAGTTTAAGCCAGATCAGGCTAGATAACAAATTTAAGGCCAACTTGAATATATAGAGAGATCCCATTATAGTATATATCTGAACATTTCTTCAAAGCCTTATGTACTCATAGGTGGGGCACTTGTAAGCCACCAGACCATGGGGATGTGATACTAATCAGTGGATTAATACATTGATAAGTTTATAGGTGAATGTGATTTAGGAGGTGAAGTCTAGTTGGATGACTTGGGTCACTGAGGGCATGGCTTAGAAGGATCTATCTGCCTCCTTCCCAAGATCTCTCTCTCTCTCTCTTTCTGCCTGTTTCTGTTTCTGTGTCTGTCTGTCTCTCTTCTAGCTGCTGTACCATGTGTGCTTATATACTAGGTCCCTCTGCCATACCACCCTGCCTTAAGAGCCAGCTAAGTGTATGCTGAAACTTCTGCAAAGTATAAGCAAAAAATAAACCTCTCCTTGAATTTGTGGGTATAGAGTATTTTATCAGCAAACAAAGAATATAATTAGATCCTTTCTTTAAAAAAAAAAAAATATATATATATATATATGTATGTATGTATGTATGTATGTATATTTGTATCATCTCCTATGGTGGTTATGTAAAAGCGTTGGTATAATGTATACTTGTTTATGGTTGTTTTGTTTTGTATTATTGAGACAGAATCTTACTATGTTCAGGCTGGCCTTGAACTCATAATATAGCCCAAGTTGGCCTTGAACTCTCAGCAATCTTCCTTTCTGAGCCTCCAGAGTGCTGGAATTACAGGCTCATGCCGCATTGCCTAGTACGCAACATACATGTACAAAATGAAAATCTGCTTTTAAAATCCTGAAAGATCTTTCCCCATCTTAAAATTAATTAGACCAAGAAAACTGCTAATCTTTCCTGTCTTTCATAATATCCAACATCCCCATTAGAAAATGTGGGTGAAGGGTTCTATAATTTTTATTATCTGACTTTTTTGTAACCTTCACAAATGCAAGAACTATTTCTGCTGTACAATATTCCCAGCTAATGTTTAGAACATAGTAGATGCACAATAGTAATTTGTTGAATGAATAAAGTAAAATAAAAT
The DNA here is from genome assembly GCA_004027165.1 of Ctenomys sociabilis. Classification (NCBI taxonomy): domain Eukaryota; kingdom Metazoa; phylum Chordata; class Mammalia; order Rodentia; family Ctenomyidae; genus Ctenomys; species Ctenomys sociabilis. The sequence goes on from PVKA01010742.1 coordinate 12,403, forward strand.
TTCATTGTGCATTTTACTAAGTAGCAAATTTTGACATTGGCTATATTTTCAACATGCTCAGGAAATCCTATATCCCAATAAAGTTGTTAAACCTAAAGCCCAATAGCCCAATGGTATTTGGTGGTGTTAACCAAATAATATTACTATAATATAATTTTAAAATAAACTCAGTAACTAACAGAAAAATAGCAGTAACTTCTGAAGTCTAAAAAACACTCTTTAATGGTACTGACTTTTAAAAAAATGGTACTGACTTGTTATTACTATTGTGAATGTGACATAAAATTTGCCCTTAGGTATTCTGGTAAGATCAGTTACTAAATATATACTGTATATCATTAAAATATATTTTCTCATTCACAATTTTTGGGAAAGTTTTCTCAGGAATATTCACATTCACTTACTGATTACTTGACTACTGATTCTTACTCAGTTACTTGATTCTTTATAAAATGCTTGATATTTTGGAAAAAGGAATTAAATCAATTTTCTAACCTTGTTTAAATTCTCATTTTATTCCTACATGTCCTCAAATATTCAAACTTAAGGTACATGATGGATAGTTTCATAAGTTGCTTTCTTAGAACAGAAGGAAGTTCTAGGACACACCAGAATTTGAAAATTTACTGGGCTACTTGAACAAAGCTTTTGTTAGGAAATTTTATCTGATTTAGATTATATTTTCAGTTTATCAACAAAGATTCATAATATTGATGCTATTTTTGTGGAAATCATTTTGGCATAGAGATGATTTTCATGGAATAGTAAAGTGAAGGTTTTTCTAGTGGTTGATAATTGGCTTCAGGACATAAATGTTCCCACCTTCTTGTTCAATTTGCATTTCAAATCCTTTCCATCCATTGTATTTTAAGGGATTGATAATATATGTGACTGAGAAGTGTTTGGCTTTAATTCAGTTTGGATATGATGTGTAGTACAGACTGGCAATAAAGTTTGCAATTGATCTTATATAATGTCTTGATGGATTTGAATTAAATCCTGTAAGTGATAAGACAGTACTGAGATTTTGGCTTGTTTGAAAGACAATCTAGAGTTAACCAGTTTGTTTAGTAAATGGAATATCTAATAATGAAAATCAGCTAAGTAGTTTTGTTGCGTAACTATAGTCTATTTTGGATGAAAGCTATATAAAGTTAATTATGGATGTGCTTGACCATTGTCATCATTTTTCAACTTAAATTGGATACTGGGGAATAATTAGTTCTAAAAGCCTGTTCTTTTCCTGACTCTGTATTGTTTTTAAAGGAGTATATGTGACTTATGGAATAATCAAAGATTTCTGTGTATCTTTTCAATAGACAGAAGATCAATCATAGTTTTCTTATTAGAGAATAGTTGCAAGGCAGAGGTCTTCTAGGTTAATAAACATAGTCCACTTATACATTGCTGCTGAAACTAAATGCATACTTTTCTGTGATTCTTATAGGTAAAGCACAGGCTCAGTAAACTTTCATCTACTTCAGAGTTATGGGTGATACAATCTTAAAGCAAGTTTATGAGAGTGGCTGATGTGATACAGTTGTTTCTAGTAAAATCAGACTAGCTCTAGAGAGCCAATCTAAGTCAGTCTCTGAATAACATTCTATGAGAAACAGACTCCAATTCAGACACAATTGTAAACCTGATATAATGAGGACTTGCAGCTGATTTAATCCTATTGAAAATCTTAAAGCAGCCAGGAGACAAAATGGTTTCCACATTGACATTAATGGAATGAACCTTAGATTTCAGCATGAAGAAGTGTAGTTACCTTGTATACACAGTAGCCCTTTTTTGAGAATTAACATCATGGCCTTTTGTAAGCCAGGCTGTTATTTCTGAGGTACAGGCATCTGCTTTGATTAATGTCCTCTTGTGTGGCAAATTTTGTGTTTTAAAAAATGAATTCATCACAAAAAACAAACAAGTCAAATTTAAAACTCAAAACATAAGTGAATTGAACCTGTAGTCCTTGAACAAAAGGAGCCAACTTATTTCATTTGTTATATATGTAAGAAACATAAAGGAGCAAGATCATGAGAAATATGCCTGAGTTAAGTCTCCCTAAGCAAAGTTTTAACTAGAATTTTGTTTTACACTTGATGTTAGCTTAAATAAGTTTATGTTCTCAAATTATACCCATTTAAAATGATACAGAGTTTAAAGATGGTAGTGCAGCTAAAATGTTAAAGTGACATAGAAGTCTAAAACATAACACTTAAGGTAAAATCTTAGTAGATAGTATTAGAATTTACCTGTGTTCATGTGGGCAGATTGTTGAATAAGAACACCCCTCAGTTCTCCCCCCGACACATATACTTCCTGCATGTCCCAATCTTTTATATTAAAATAGGCATTGATAAGGATCTAGGAATTGTGGTCATTAGCATTAGTTATGATCTCTTTTCATAATTTACTTTTATTTACATGTCATTAAAAAAAAACCTATGTATTTATTTGGTACAGTACCCTGCTAAGCCACTGGGACTCCTAGTGATCCTGATGTCTCAGCCTCCCCAGCACTGGGATTACAGGCCCGTCACACCATACCCAGTTTCAGTGGCCTTTGTGGCACAGGGCAGCAAGGATGCTAGAAAGGGGGATGGAACTCAGCATGCCATATGGGGGATGGAACTTGGGTCGTTGCACTTCCCAGGCAGGCACTTAGACCACTGAGCAACTGAGCTATCTTCCCAGCCCTAAGTTTCATTTATTGTTTAAGATAAATCAGTCGACCACAGTCTGTAGTAAAAGACAATGTTTACTGTACTATATTGTCATGTTTCTTTTTTATCACAGTTCGCATTGGTCTTAAAATGTGGATATTTGAACTGATACCTAGCAGGCAGTGGAGGCCTCATAACTTACTTCAAAGAGTCAGAAAACTTCGTGAAATGGAAAACTTGAAACTGTAATGTTCTTTACCATTCTATCTGTTAAACAGTGATGGGTATCATTAGTTTTGCTCTTTTGCATAATTACTGCAGTATTGTGAAAACTTTTTGTCATCCAACTGGGAACAATTATATTATTGGGATCTTGTGTAACATTTGGCTTAGAGAAACAAAATATAAAAAGCCTCATGTTCTGTAACTAGGTGTGTATACTACCCAAGTTTGGAAGATACTTGTACAAGTTTGTTTTTTAAGCAAAAAATAACATTGATTGGTTACACTAAATGAAGTGTTTCTGTTTATTCTATTTTTCATTTCATATGTTAACATAAATTTCCCCTTGCACATCACTGAGTTGAAATAGTAAGTCATCCATTAAATCATAAAGCTGTATGGTCTATACTACACCATTGCAAATGTAGTGCATAAAAATATGCTCTTATTATTTTCAACATTAAATTAATACAATTTGTTAATTACATAAAACTTCCATGTAGACTATTTCCTTATTAGGTGAATAAAATAACATCTCCTAATCCTACCATGCAACAGCATCCTGAAACTTCAAAAAAATACAAATAGACACATGATTTTAAGTGTTTAGACAATGTAGGACATAATTTTTTCAAATTTCTAATCTTCTTTGCAATTCCATTATGTAAAACTATTAAATTTTTAACTGCATTTCATTTTGTAAGAAACAGAATATTTCTTTGAAAAACACTATTAGATTTACCTGGGCAGTAAATTAGGAGGTATATCACATTGATATATAGCTATCTTTGTCACTTTGATTCTATAGTTTTACACTTGACTTTTTCATAGTCTGTAAATGAAAAACAATATTATAATTGGAAAAATATATTTATATGACAATTAAAATATGAGTATTACCTGCCAGAAATGTTGCTACTATATAATCATAATTATGATAAGGTGAAAAATTTCATGGAAATGTTTTGTGTGTAGTTTTTCTTTTAAAGACAAATTTGATCATGATATCAGCATACAGAGTTAGTCAAGGTAAAAAGTCTGTACATTAGCTTGTTTTCAAAAAACTGATGGAAATTCTTAGTACAATCATCTCAGCCATCCTGCATATATAATTGTGTATTTTTATCCCTTCCTTTTTTACTGTCTTTTCTCCTTTCTCTCATCTTTGTTGTTTAATCCTATGATATGATGCTTTCAGTTCTTTTAGGAAAATACCCAGAAGGGGAATAGCTGGATTCAATGGGATTTCCACTCTTAGTGTTTTGAGGAGACTCCACACTAGTTACCATAGTGGTTGTAAGCACTGTGGAAATCAAGGACAGCAATGTATAATACAAACACCATGCTTGAATATCTGTCCGTTGGGTCTTCTAATTGTGTACCATTTCTAATGTCATATCAATTATCACTATACTTTCTTTAAAATAATTTTTAAAGGTTGAAAAAAGAGGAAAAAACAGACAAAACCAAAAATTTAAGGTTTCTTGAAAACAAGCAGTAATATCTAATCCTATGTCCAGTCTTTCATAACTGTATCTGATAATCTGAGCAACAGATTTGATGAGATAAATACATAATATATCAACAGATAATTATTAATCAGCCATTCTTGTTTTATCTGACACATATGTATTGTTGTATGTTATCCTGATTCTATCTTTGTTTCTGATTTTTGTTCTTGCTTTTGTTTTTACTCTTCAAAATTAAATTAAATTTCAAAAAAGAGACTATTTGAAAAATGGTGTGAATACTGGAATAGATGATGAATTTCCTGTTATCGTTAGCTATCAAAAATAAAAGTTGTGTTAGTCCTTCTCTCAAAAAGTTGCTTTCACATATTTTCCTTAAAAAATTCATTTTTTTTAATGTGGCTAACCTTTAGATGTGTTCGTATAATTGTTGCTATAACTCAACAAGAAGTTTCAGTCAATCTTCTTTCCCTACTCCAAAATTGTACTTACAAGTATCTAATTAATGTAACTAGAGACTGCTTTAATACATCCTTTGATATAGCCCCATCATTTTTTTATGATAATGAAAGGAAGAAGTCTTTATCTTTTTATTTTAATTAATACATTGTACATTGTTATCTTCTTAGTGGTTATCCATAATACAAGAAGCAGACAACATATCCTGTCCAGACACTATTCATACAAATCTTCTCATTGAGTTAAGCTAAAGTAGTGTATATCTATCCTAACTATTCTGTATATACAAATATAAAATGTCCTTCCTTTGTAGCCTGTTTTTTTGTTTAGTCCTGTCAGATATGGGTATTGCGTTGGCATTTAAATACTATAGGTACATGAATTCACTAAAACAATCCAACACAGTTCAGCAGTCCACAATAGGAGTGGGTTATCCTCAGAAGTTGTTGACTTGAGCCATTCACAGCTCAGTATATTAATATGGCTTAACTTTTTATACCTCCTTTTTATACTTTTCTGCTGGATGGTTAAGACCAAGATAAAGCAAGACCTATATAACAAGAAATGTAACTTTTGTATCAGATACAGTCAGTCAGATACCCTCAGGGTTTATCCTGTAACCCTGTACCTTTGTCAGTGTCAGCCATGTGGTTGAGTCACGGCCATTGCTTGACCAAGTCGCTCTCGGTGGAAGCCTGAGAGAATGTTTTCTCTCCATGTGGCTCTCCTTAGGCACACTATGTATCATCAATCGCATTTCTCTGTGGCTCCGTAATCTCCTTGATCAGAACATTTGGGGCACAACTGAGTTACATGATGTTACAGTACAGGTTCTCCTATGTTGAGTCTTCACTGACCTTGAAAGGCTAGGGCCAAAATGTTGGCTGAACTTACAGCCTTTCCTTTTCTCCAGTTTTTGATCTGCAAGCTTAGGTTGTTAACCCTCCAGAATAGAAGCTTATTATTACCCTACAACCTATGCAGTTCGGTTTATCCACACTATTTGTCTAAATATCAGACATTATAGGCATAACATGGAACAGTATTTTCCATCAAGTATTGAGTCCTTACAGAATATAAAGTAAGAAAATTAAAAAATATAGGAATGAATACTTACATATATTTACATAGAAATTTAGAAATCTGTCCATATACAGCATTGTAGCAGGACTGTCCTATGAGTTTTTTGTGTGTGTCTGTGTGTGTCTCTTATTTTTCTTTCATTACCCTTTAAAAAAAATTTTATTTGAAAGACAGTATAAGTAATACTTGGTATGTCATGATTAGCCCCATCATTTAAATGAGGTTTGTTCACCACTCCTAAAACACTATAGATCTTACCAGTCTCCAGGGTAAGCTAGTAAACTTACCTATTTCTATACTAAACACTAAAAAGAGGAATTAGTTCTAGTTCCCAACTACTAGTACAGCTTTCAACACCTTCTCTGTGGTGGCTAGTGTCTGCACTATATATAGCTGTGAAAGGATGGGAAAATGCGCTGAAATGATCGAAGAAGTAAACTATCAACTTGACATGTTTCCCTAGCCATTGAAAACCATCTCATATTGAAACCCATTGATAGTGAACCTAGAATTCCTCATCGTTAAGAACCATCTGGTTGCGCTCAAGGCTTTAAAGCTGTTATCTCCACATAAAGTTTCAGTCCTATACTTTTTTCTTTACTGAACTATCCATTTTTAAGCCGCAAATATTTTTCCAGCTCTTTCAGATTTTATCTAAAAGTATATTTTAACAGTATTTTAAAAGTTCTTAAACAATAACAATTTATCTTGATGGATAGCATGCCTTGTTTTTTCATTTTATTTTAATTAGCCATTGTGGAACCAAATTCCCTTTTGTTTTAGTCTTTTGAATATTGTTTAATTATTGTTATCATGCCAGATATCTTAAAGGTTATTTTACCAATACAGTTTCATTTAACATAACCCATATGGAACCAATAGCCCAGTTTCCTAAAGTGAATGCTTGGAAAATCTTACATTCATATGTTAAGAGTACACATCCTTTCCTCATTAGTTGGAAAGTACAGGGATTTTGGCACAGGTTCTGTGTGGAAGCATTGTGCAGCTTTTATATGGATTTTGTTTTTAGCCTTTGATGACACTGTTTAGAAAAGGAAGTATCTAATAAGTAAAGCATTTTGTCTCAAGTGCTGCCAGTGTGTTTAATATATGCCTGGAGGTCTGAAACATTATCTTCTTCACTACAGTAATATGCATTTAATTCTCTGAAAGCAGAAGGTCGAACTTTTAAAAGGGACACAAAGTACATTTTCAAACAGAATAATTCAAAACATATGGAACAGAGGAGCAGAGTAATGTACCGTTGGCTTTTATGGTTTAATCATGATCATGTTAATGCACACCAGTAGCTAATTAAAGAAAACTTTTATTGTTCATTTTAAATAAGTTAAGTAAAGAGTGGGAGAGCTGATGTAACAGCACTGCCCAGAGATACATGCAACCCTCACCCACAGCAAGTAGATAGTGCTGTTTTTTGACAACTTATTAGTCCCATTGGACAGCAATAAGGCAGAAGGTATTTTCAGTGTGATCACATCCCTTTTTGTTTCCTCAGAGGAATGGGAAATTTGATGCCTAAGTTAGGGCCCAGCTTAATTGTTAAACATTTCTCGGTAGTAGGCCAGATACTTCTCAGTATAACAAATAAATCTGCAATGGACTAGGGACAAACAGTGGGTTTTAGAATTTATCTCAAAATCCTCAGTTTATTTATTTCACAGCTACCAATAATTTGGAAGCTTAGAATAAATAGAGGAAATTTTCGATTTTTTAACCCACTTTTAAAAGTTAGTTTTCTGGGAAAATTTGTGTCTTTTTTTTTTCTTCTTTCATTGAGAATCAAAGCCTTTCACCTCTGGGTCATTGGTTCATATTCCATTTTGCTCAGTAGTAACTAGAATTAGTTACCACCTGACTTCTGTTCAGTACCCTGTGTGACCTGAGCTGATAGATGCCATTCTGCCCCTGCCAATTATTTTTATCTCAAGATCATGTCACTTGACATGTGCTGGGGTCTAATGTGGCAATCTCAGCATGTAATAAGACTACATACCACATTTCTTTATCTTTCTCTACAGCAGATTTGTTTTTTCATGTTTAAGAACCCTTAATTAGCTTTAAAGGAGAGGTGAGGTTTCAAATACATCCCTAAATCAGAAGAAAATTCTGTGTGCATAAAAACTATGGTTTCTTATAGTTAATTTTTGTTGACTTTTTTTTTTCTTTTTAATTTTTTGGCAGAACCGGACATTGAACTCAGGCCCTTGCGCTTGCCAGGGAAGTGCTTATTCCACTGAGCTATCTCTCTGACCCCCCAACTTTCTTGATCAGGAAAATAAAAATAGTTTATGAAGTTGGAATTTGATTTGACTTTGCTATGCAACTCAATCTAGGTGATTTTTGTTTAAATTGTATATAGATACTTAGTTTGGGGTTCCCTCAAAATGTAGGCAGTAAATCCTACACTGCATGAGTACTGTTGGGAATTCCTAACTGGCAATGTTTGGAAATCTGTTTCAACTTTTTATAGTAGGGATAACAGCTTTAAAACAAACTGTTATCATAAAAACTGTTGACTTCATTTTTAAGGAATTTCAAAATTAAATCTGTTCATTTTATTCATTGGTTTATTCAGTCTGCAAGTAGTGATTAATTTTTATAATGCAGTATGATATGTTCTGAGAGTACTATCCTTACAGGGCCTGCTAGCTATCTCACCTGGGCCTTTCTTTTCACCTTTTTTTTTTATTAGTAGTACATATTTTTAGTACATAATGTTCACATTCCTAATTCCCTTTTCATCTCTTTTCCCTCCCTTCTTTATCCTTTCTTTCCTCATCCCTCCATATATTTGTCACTTACCATGTAAGATTTTATCTTTGGTTTTGGTATTGTTTGAGACAGGATCTCACTATGTAGCACAGAGTGCCCCTGAGCTCACTATGTAGTATGGGCTGGCCTTGACCTGTCTACAAGCTCATGCCTCAGCCATTCAAGTGCTGGGATTACAAGCCTTCTAGGAAGATCTACTTGCCTACTTGCTATCATCTATCTTTTATTTTGCTCTTTTTTTATGCTTTGGGTTAAACAATATTTAAGCTTGTGGATCTCATTTATTTCTCAACATTATAGTCTCAGTTTGCATACATTTTAACCATTATTGCCTCAGCTTCCTCAACTATAAAAGGAAGCTAAGAGTACTGTCTCTCAAAAGTTGCAACACTTAGTAAAGAAAATTTTGTAAGGGCTGGTTTGATAGCTGAACAGACTAAAGCACCTGCTTAGGCAGAGCTCAGCACCTGGGGTTTGATCCTTGGCATGCTGTGCCTGCCCCGCCCATGCAGAGTGCTGAGACATTGATTGAGACTGGGCATTGTGGTACACACCTGTAATTTCAGTACTTGGGAGGCTGAAAATAGGAGAATCCCTATGAGTCTGATTTTTGTAGTGAAACCCTGTAGACCCTGTACTAAATTTTTTAAAAAAGAAAGTTATGTAACTTGGTAACACTAGGTGATAAATAATAAACATATTCATGTATACCTTTTGAAAAAAAATTAAATTGCTCACTGTAAGAGAAAACTGTGTAACCTATAGCAATAGGTTATATTAAAAGCATAAGTGACATGGTAGTGCACACCTGTAATCCCAGCACTCTGGAAGTCTGAAGCAGCATGAGCCCTGCCTGACAAAGGGCCACTGATGTAGCTCAGTCAAAGGCCATTAGTTTAATGCCCAGTACCACCAGAAAAGAAAGAAAGAGAGGGAGAAGGAAAAGAAGTGAATAGGAGGGGAACAAAAAGAGGAGGAGGAAGAAGAAGAAGAAAAAGGGAAGAGAAGAGGCAGGGATGGAGAGAGGTTTGCCTTCAGTTTTCATTAAGAGGATGAATTTTTTAATTGCCCTTTAATAAATGTAAGATTAGTACATCAACTCATCTGATGCCACAACATCCTTGAATTTTAATGTCTCTATAGAAGAATGAAGACATAGCAGAGACTGGGAAGTTTTCTGGGCATGTGTTCAGTTCACAAAGTGGGAGGGTACAGGTCAGGAAAGGGTGAATGCCTTATGAATATGTCAAAGAAAGACCTTATAGTTGGCATTAAGAAGTCTACATTATATTTATGTACTTGTAATTATTAATCCTAGTCTCTCAAGTAATTTTTTCATTTACTGTTGTACCATAAACAAGCTTATTACCAGACAGTTAAAGATATTTTTCAACATACCAAGCCCTGCAATGCACTCTAGTAGTATGCAAAATGTGGTTCATTCCCTCAAGTAGTTCTTCACCTGACAGGAGGCAGATTATAATAGATGGAAATCTGTTATTTACTATGCACCAGGCACTGTATTGATTTTTTTTTTTAGATAAGTCAACACAGAGCCTAGCATATAGTTATTCCTACAGAAACGTGTTTGCTACATTTCTTGATTGCATGATTTTCTCTTTTGCTTAATTTCATATGATGTTGTTCATCATGACCTAAAGAGCAACAGATTATACCATGTATATGTATGTATACCCATACAATTACAGTAGCCTATGTATATAGCAATGTATGCCATGTGATATTCATGTAAGTATGTTTTGTGATATTCATACAATAACAAAATTATGTATGGTGCATTTCTCAAAGGTGTCCCCATAGGTAAATGATACATAACTGTACATAAAGGGAGAATTGGGATCAAGAGCAATAGTCTCTAATTACTTGACCTTGGAAAAATTTCAAACCTCTCTAAAGCTATATACTCTTTTCTGTAAGGTCATGGGAATAATTTTTCAAAGCATTATTATAAGGATTTGGTAAGGCATAACTCAACATAAGATTTCACAGGAAGAATTTTTAAGAGTAGGACTACATGCTCAACAATAAAAAGAATAGTGAAATAAAAGCACAAAATAATGATTTATTGTTACCAAGTGGAATATTCATATTGGTATGTCTTGTATGGTGCTTTTGTATAGTTAATAGCGCACAGAGTTTGTTTACTACAGCACAACCACATGAGTGTTGCATTGTTACATGACATCAGGGCACCAAGCATATCACTAAGCAATAGGAATTTCTTAGCTCCATTACACTCTTATAGTGCTACCATCCAATGTGCTGCCCATTATTAAAAAAGACATTCTGCCATACAGCTGTATTTTAAAACTAATACTATATTGTCACTGTTGGACATTTTAGTAGAATATAAATTATCTGTAATAGAAGTCTGAATGAAAGGCTGGAAAGATAGCTTTGCAGCCTAAGCACCTGCCCGTTAAATGCAATGACCCAAGTTCTATCCTCAAGACTGCATGACATGTGATCCAGATCCCCAGACTTGCCACCACCAAAACCAGGTGTGGTGGTGCATGCCTGTAATTTTGGCATTGGGGAGGCTGAGACAGGAGGATCACTAGGAGTTCAAGCTACACAGAAAGACCCTGTTTTTTCTTTAATTTGTTCTATTGTTTGTTTGTTTGTTTGTTTTGGCAGAACCGGGGATTGAACTCGGGCCCTTGAGCTTGCCAGGGAAGCACTTATTCTACTGAGCCATCTCCCTGGCCCTTGTTTTTTCTTTAAAAAAGAAAAACAAGTATGAATGAAATGTTGAGAATCTCAAATTCCATTTTTTCTGACTGGTAACTAAGAATTTATTAGCTACCACAAGATCAGAGACACTCCCAGCACAGAAATAGCACAGTATAGATAGCATAATTAAAACTCAATAATAATCATACTGAACCTTGCAAGAGCAGGACTAAGTTTTATTTTAAGTAGCTAATGCTATATTTTTCTAAGAATAGTGTGTCTTTGTGAAAACTATAAAATCAATCAATAGGAAATATTTGTAAAAATCTGTTCGATCACTATTTTTATTAATGCTTTAGCATTTTCACAGTGAGCCTCTGGTATGCCACTTATATAACATATGCCAAGTGATACTTTATTTTTTATCCAATCACCTTAAAAACTAATAGCATACATAATACTTTTTCCAGCACTAGTAGTAATATAAATCAATGCAGTCCTTTTGGAAAGGCAGCAATATTACAAGCTTCAAAAACTTTTTGTATTCTGGTATACTACTTAATTTGTTTATTATATCTATAAGTCTCTTGGTGTAATTTTTGGGGTCTTGTATATATGTAAAGTATCATGTCATCTGTGAAAACTATAATTTCACTTCTTCCTTTCCAGTCACTATTCCTTTTAATTTTTTTTTTTCTCTCTTGTCTAATTACTGTGGCTAATGTTTCCAGATTGTACTGAATACAAGTGGTAACAATGGAAATCTTTGTCTTTCCTGATTTTAAAGTGAAGGCTTTCAGTTTTTGTATCTTGTCCACATTGACTTTTGGTTTGTCATAGATGGCTTTTATCAGATTGAGGTGAAGACCATGTATCTGGGTTTCTCTTCTCTTGTTGCTTGGACATCCAAAATTAAGGAAGGAAAGGTTAGTGAAGGTTTCAATCCATACTCAGCTGACTCGAGGGCAGAGTGGCTCATGGCAGAGAGCAATAGTTCATGCTGACAGAAAACAGTAAAGAATAAGAGCAAAGAGGAAGAGTAGCAGAAACAATGGCAACAGAGAGCAAGTCTGTCTGCCTTACATTGCATTCAGGCTACCCACACCAGGCTAGGTGTAGCACTCACACCCATAATCCTGGAAGCATTCATACCCATAATCCCAGCACTGGATCATGAATTAATCACAAAGTCTAGAAGTCTTCCCCATGACAGCATGAGGCTTTTAGGGGGCAACTAGACACAACTCAAAGCCCTATGTATTCCAATTTTCTGTTGGGTTTTTTTCATGAATAGTTGCTGAACTTTGTCAAAAGCTTTTTCTGCATCTGTTGAGATGATCATATGATTTTTGTCTTTGGCTCAGTTCATTTGGTATACAAACACATGAGAGACAAATTAGGGAAACCACGCCTGTCATAATAACATCTATAAAATGAAATACTTAGTGATCAGTCTAAAAATGTAAGTAAAAGATATTTGCAGTGAAAATTATAATACTCTGTATAAGTTAGTATTTTATGAGAGGAACAGATATAATACAAGGAACAGATATAATACAAGATGTATAAATATACAAACAGTTAATTATAAGATTGACTTACAACTGTCAGCTGTAGAATAGGATGAGAAAGCTTGCAGAGGGCATTTGCACACTGGAGACTAAAGGATTTAGTCTTAAAGTCTGAAGCTCACTGCAGTGTTTTGTGTAAATTTGTGTCAATCAGCTGATTAGGTCTGCAATGAAAAGGATGGATGGCTGATTAGTCTGTGAGGGAAGGCTTAAGTGTCTGCCATGGAAAATTGAAGGATCTAAGGTGGCTGAAGAGTTCCCTGGAAGTCAGGAGATGATGTCTAAGCTGACTGTGAAACTTGAAGCTCTTCCGAGGAAGTGGCATGCTGAATTTTTCCTCAACCCCTTTACATCTTTATATATAATCTTTCTTTGTGCTGAGTTACTCTGGGCAGCCGGCCCCATGGCCCATGGCCTGGAACCGCTGAGGCAGTCCAGCCGAGTGGGCACTATGCGTCAGCCGCCACATCCACCACTTTTCAACTTGGCAACTAGACATATTTTTAAATCAGTCTCCAGATACAGAGATATGCATATAATTGTGCATAGCATTGTTATAACTATCTTTTTCTTTTGCTGTCTTGTGTATAAACCGAAACACAATAATTTTTTCCAAAGTAGAAGGTAAGTTTTTTGTTGCTGTTTTATGCTTATGTTCTTATATTAATACTGGTTTAATAATCTGTTACTAAATCTATCAATATTGTAACAAAACCATATATAGGCATGAAATAACATACATATATATTTTTTGTTGTTGTTTGTTTGCTTTCAGCCAAGCATGGGGTTGTTGCTGGTATTTAGAACTACTCTTTTTACTACCCATGTTGTACTTTTTTGGCCTTTAGCAAGGACCTCAGCAGGCCCTTTTTTTTTGGTGGAGTGACCCATACCTTCATTCCCAAAGGCTCTAGACCATTCATCATTGTGCCTATATTAGGTTGTTGTAGCTTTTTATTATAATATGAGAATATTAAGCATCCCAAGGGATCTCCTGCACTCTATGTGTGTACATATGTATTTTTCTTCTATTATGAAGTAGTAATTTATTCTTTTGTGTTTTTGTTTTTGTTTTTTATAATCTGGATCCATCAACCCTGACAACACTGTGATTTTCTTTTTAGCTTATTTTCTTAGAGGCATGAGGAGACCAAAGTGAGCATGGGGGAATCTTAGCTTCCAGTTTCATGGAATCATTGCTATGCTTATTGGCATAAGCCTTCCCAACTCTGGGACTAGGAATTCTAGTCCAGCAAAACATAAGTTCATGAGTATGGGAACGAAATTTTGCTAGTGGAACACTAGTGATAATAAGGAAATCAAAGAGAATTTCAGAAAATGCAAAGATTTTCCTTGATAGGAAGAACCAACATTGTGAAAATGGCCCTACTCCCAAAATTGTTACACAGATTCAGTTCAGTCACAATTAATATATCATTGATAAACCTCACAGATACAGAGAAAAGATTCGTAAAATTCACCTGGAACTAAAAGAGACCTAGAATAGCAACAGCAGTCCTGAGCAACAAAGGAAAAGCAGGAGACATCATAATCCCAGACATGAAATTATACAACAAAGATTCTATGATAAAATCAGCATGGTACTGGCAGAAACACACACACACACACACACACACACACACACACACACACACACACACAAACCTGAGGATCAGTGGAACAGATGAAAAGATGCAGACAGGACTAGAAACTCACTTAGCCATCTTATCTTTGACAAAAAAGCCAAACATGTTCACTGAAAGAAACATAGCCTCTTTAATAAATGGTGCTGGAAAAATTGTCTTTCCACATGCCAAAGGCTAAAATTTGCCCTGTATCTATCACCATGCACTAAACTACAGTCAAAATGGGTTAGAGATTTAAATATTAAAACAAAAATACTATATTTATTGGAAGAGAAATTAGGTAGAAATCTTGAAAACATAGCAGTGGACAAAGAGCTCATGAACAAAAACAAAGCTGCACAGGAAATACTTTAAAGAATCAACTGGGATATTGTCTTATTGAAGAGTTTTTGCACATCAGAGGAAATCACTAGAAGAGTAAAAAGAAAATCCACAAATTGGTGAAAAGAAATTTAGCTGACTATCCTTCACACAATGGACTTCCATCTAGAATATATGAAGAAGTTTTAAAACTTGAGGTCCCCAAGACTCAAAGATCCAATGCAAATATGAGAATATGAGGTGAATATACATTTTCCAGATGAAGAAATGCAAATGGCAAATACATATATGAAAAAATGTTCAATATCACTGTTCATTAAAAAAATGCAAATTAAAGCAACACTGAGATTCCATCTCACCCCAGAAAGAATGGCTGTTATCAAGAAGTTAACCAATAACAAATGCTGGAAGGGCTGTGGGAAAAAGGAACCCTTCTCCACTGTTAGTGGGAGTGTTTAGTGGTACAACTATAGTGGAAATCAGTGTGGATATTCCTCAAAAAGCTAGGATTGGAAGCCCCCTTCAAGTCAGCTATTCCCTTCCTGCATGTTTTTCTTTTTTTGTATTTTAGGGAATGGTCTACAGGGTGTTCAAGGTCTTACTAGTAGATTGGACTCGTAGTGCTTTGCCTGTTTACAGCCTCCAAAGAGCTGGGGTTTGAGTCTCAGTTGCCATCTCAGCATGCCCTGGGGGCAGGGCCAGCAAGAAGGCCCATGGATGGAGCTCCTGGCCCCTGGGCCTGCTTGCAGGGCCTTTATTCCACTGAGCTATTTGGCCGGCCCTGTATTTTCCTAAAAGAACTGAAAACATCATACCACAGTGATATGTGTCCCCATTTTTATGGCAGCATGGTAAATAACCCTATTGGCCAGCAAGTGAGGAATGGATAAAAAGATGTGGTAGGGCCAGCCAAGTATCTCAGCAGATTAAAGCACCCAGAAGCAGGCCCAGGGGCCAAGAGTTGAATCACAGGGCCTACTGTGTCGGCCCTGCCTCTGAGGTGAACTTGAGGCAGCAGTTGAGATTAGGTGTGGGGGCATGTGCCTGCAATCCCAGCTCTTGGGAGGCTATAAACAGGAGGATCACTATGAGTCTAATCTAGTAGTGAGACCCTGAACACCCCGTAGACCCTTCCCTAAAATACAAAAGAAAAAAAAGGGATATGGTATTTTTTTTTTGTCTTCGATATTTAAGATTTTGTTGGTTGTGTTGTGGATCAGTACACATGATTCACTTTGTACACAATTCTTAACACACATGCCAAAAAAAGCCATGTATTGTTTTTCAGTTGTTCCAGTGACTTTCCAACTTCAAATTTAGAGGCAAATTTTCTGTAAGAGGATTAAGTACCTGGTATCTTCAAATGCTGACAAAGTGTTACTTAAGTTCCACCAGTTCACAATTTTGTACTACGTGCACTACATACTCAGATTTTTGATCTTTCACAGCACCCTAACAAAATGAGGCAAACTAGACTACCACTACTAAAGATGTTATAGAGCGCACACGGTTCTGACAGGGCAACAATTAGGATGCAGTTTTCTTTAGGAAACAATTCTACCAAAAACATGGGAATAAAAGTCATTTAAAGTATCTAAGACATATTAAATGCATATTTAAATTACATATTAAATATGTCCAAATTGCCATTTAGTGTGCTTTGTATTGCAGGATATAAAACTAACCTCCACCTATGGAATGTTAAGCTGACACCCAAGACAGTCAAAGCCTGCCATAATTCAATATCCCACTATTTCTGGTTGTACCAAAATATAAACAACCAGAGAATGATTTCATCTAAAAAAAGTCATTTACACTTAAAAAGTGTGATGATTGGGGATTCCCTCCTTTTTAAAAATGTCTCTAGAGCTACTAAAAACTTGCATTTATGAAATAGTTGATAAAAATATTCCTCTGGATTGCACAAGAAGGGAAACAGGGAGCACTAATAAGACATGGTGTGTGATTAATCAGACTTGGGTTCTTTCTCTTCTGCTTTATCAGAAGCTGCACTGTCCTCAGTTTTAGTTTCTTTATTCTCTGCAGGTAAATCTTCCTTGGTTTCTTGATTTGCCACTTCAGCCTGTTTTCCCTTAGCTCCCCTTTTACCTTTTGCTTGCACTTTTTTGTCCGGACTTATCCTTTCCCGCTGCCTTTTTGGCTTCTTTTCCACTTTAGTTGTAACAAGTTTAGCTGACAACCTCATGTATCTCCTCTTCGGCTCCTCCTTCACCACCCCTTCAGCTGAGCTGACCTTCCTCTTGGGCATCTTGACGGTGTTGGGGACACATGGGGAAGCTGTGGGTCGAGGTGCAAGGGAGCCTCACAGAGCTATGCAGCTAACTGCTGGCATTCCTCCCACCGCCAGAGCTGCTGGAACCCATGGCGGGGGCGGTGGGAGAACTGGATCAAGATACGGTATTTTTATGCGATGGAATATTAGTAAAGTGTAAAGAAAGGCAAACTCAAGATTTTTACAGGTAAGTGGAAGCAATTAGAGGCAATAGTCATAAGTGTAATAAATCAGATCCATATGTGTAAACATTATATTGTCTCACTAATGTGAGAACCTGAAAAAGTAAATAAAAATCTGAAAGGTATAATGGATACTCTAAAAGAGAAAGAAACTGTTTAAAGGAAGAAACAATTGGGAATGAGGGAAAGGAGAAAAGAAGGAAAAAAGTAAGGGGGAAAAAATATATATATAAACAGGATAGTTTCAATAATTGTACTGTTCATATCTGGTGCTATTGAAAGGCATAATAATGCTTAATATTTTTCCTTTTTTAATTCTTTATAATTGTTTTGCATGCTTATATCTGGTGATCTGAACAAATAATTTGAAGACAACAATATTCAACAACCATTATTGAATTCCTATCATTTTGTTTAGTGAAATTCTGTATTGTTTCTTGTAAGTTTCTTTTTTTTTTTTTTTTTACTATTTTTGTATTCTCTTTCTTTAAAAAAATTTTTGTAACATTTACCTAGTGCTTGTCCTAAAGAAATACTATAGTGCTATATGGTTTTCGTAAGTGTTTTTGAAAAAATCTGAAAATTTGTATGTCCAATGGTTCAAAAAATCATTCCTTAAACTAAACAAAGAATATAATAGCATGTCAAAAGTTTGAGTACAAATTTATGTCCACACCAAGGGCTGTTAGGAGGGGGTAAATGACCCAAAGGGTATTATTGCTTAGTTGTGTTTGCTGATAAGATCCAACTAGATCAGGGCTGGCCAGATAGCTCAGGATTTAAAGTACCTGCTTAGGCAGATGCAGGGCCCAGGGTTCGATCCCCAGTGTGCAGTGCCAGCCTCACTCCTGTGACACACTGAGATGGCAATTGAGACTAGGCATGGTGACACACGCCTATAATCCTAGAGCTTGGGAGTTTGAAAACAGGAGGATCACTAAAGAGTCCCATCTGTGTAGTGAAACTCTATAGACTCTGTACTAAATACATTTTTAAAAAAGATCCAACTAGATCATGTGCGTAAGCGAAATAAATCAGACTTGCCTGTGTGAACATCATACAGTCTCCCTAGTGTAAGAAACTAAAAGAGTAAATAAGATCCAAAAGGTACAGTAGACATTCTGAGAGAAAGAAATGGCTGAAGAAACTGGAAAGATAGCTCAGAGATCTAAGTGCCTGCCTGATAAGCACAAGAACCCAGATTCAAGCCCCGAACTACATGCCATGGATGCCTTGTTGGCCACTGAAACAGGGCATGGTGATGCATACCTATAATCCCAGTGCTGGGGAGGCTGAGATAAGAAGATCACTATGAGTCTGAGACCCTGTATGAAAGAGAGAGAGAGAGAGAGAGAGAGAGAGAGAGAGAGAGAGAGAGAGAGAGAGAGATAGAGAAAGAAAGAAAGAAAGAAAGAAAGAAAGAAAGAAAGAAAGAAAGAAAAGAAATGAAAAGAAAAGAAAAAAGAAAAGAAAGAGGGAGGGAGGGAGAACTTTAAAAATTAAAAACAGAAACAGCCCAAAACAGAAAGAATACTTGGAGTGGGGGAAAGGAGAAAAGAAGAAAGAAATATATGTGCACCCACAGACACACACACACACACACACACAAGATAGGTAAGATAATTATGCTAATTTCTCTTTGCTCATTGAAAGGAATAGTTAGTGTTTGTTGTTTGACCAATCTCAGATGCCTATATCTGGTAACCTGCACAATTACTTTGAAGATTACAATATGCAATACTAGTATTATTACTTTCCTGTGACCTTGTTTTGAAATTCTGTGTCCTTTTTATAACTTTATTATTCTCTTTAAATTAAATGCAAGGAAAAAAGGTGGAAGTGGATAGGATTTTTTATAGTTCTGTGGATTTTTCATGGTTAACTGATTTTGAAGTACTTCAAAGGTAAAACTAGTGAAATACACAGGTGCTAAATAGATGTTTGGGAGATCCGAGAGAGAAGTATTTAAAGTCATATTGCTAAAGTGAATGGTAACAAAACTGCTACTGCCACTCAGTTTTTCTTTTTCTTTGTTCAGAGAGTCCATGGCAGAAAACAGCAAGAACTAGTAACCTTCAGTGCCCAAAGGAAAAATCTGCCTTGAGAGGCTTTGGTTACTGACATAATTGTATTTGATCAGTTACAGTTACCCTTGTTCCAAATTCTTTCATAGGTGGGGAAAATAGCTTCTTAAATGAAAAGCATGTATATTTTGGATTACTGTCCTTTGTTCCTCATAATTTAGGACTGTGGACTTTTTCCTCACTTTCTTACTGTTCAAAAATCTATAATCAGTTTATAGCACTAGAAAACAATATAAACTGCACCTAGATAAAATACAGTTTCAATCAATCATGAACATAATTTAGAAGTAGTTTATTGTGTTACTTTGAAAATCACTGTACAGAATGCTAGTTAAAATATTTATTTGAAGCATGTTTTTTAAAACCTTAGGTCTGATTCTCAAAGTGTATTTTAATGAAATACACAGTGATGCTTTTCTCAAATATTTCCTTGCCATTCTTAATTTTTGTTTTGAATGAGCACTTAATTTTTTTATGACAAAAAGGTTATACTAGGCTTATTTTTAAAGTATTCTCTTAAACACATAAATGCTATTTGTTTACCAACACTTGTAATTGATTTATATCATTTTATATTTTTCCTACAGAACTCTAAACAAGAACTGAAAAAAGTGGATACATTTGATGGAGGTGTGGCTGAAACCTCGTCTCGATGCAGTGGTGCTCAGGATAGTGGAATTGGCAGTGACAGCGTTAAAATCAGAATAGTGCAAATAGAACAGCAAAGTGGTGCCAGTCAGCACCGTATTGCCCGTCCCTCTCACCAGTCATCAATTGTAAAAAATCTAAATTTTATTCCCTTTGATATATTTATTACTGCAAGTAGAATCTCTCTTATGACTTATTCCTCTATGGCCTTGCCTAAATTGAAATCACAAGAACAGAAAGAAGATGAAAAACCAGACAAAAGTTCATTAAATCTCCCAGAAGTTGATTCATGTGTTGCTAAGCCCAATCAAGCATGTATTTCTACAGTGACAGCAGAAAACCTTTTAAGCACTGGCACATCTTTAACAGCAGGGAGAAAAGTAGGAGTTCTATCTCTTGAAAGTCTTCATGCGTCCAAGAGGTCATCTGCAAGACAAGCACTTGGCGTTACTATCGTTCGCCAGCCTGGTCGAAGAGGAACAGGTGACTCACAGCTAGAACCATTTCTTTATTTCATTGTGTCCCAGCCTTCCTTGCTTCTGAGTTGTCACCACAGAAAGCAGCGAGTGGAAATATCCATCTTTGATGCTGTGCTTAAAGGAGTAGCCCCTGATTACAAATGTACAGGTAAGAGCCTTCAAATATACTGCAATGCTATTAATTACTTCCCATAGCTTCAAAATTGATAAAACAAAAAACAGTTGACAGAGCCAGTGAGATAGCTCAGTGGTCTAAAGTGCCTGCTTAGGCAAGCACTCAAGAACCCTGGTTCAATCCCCAGCACCACATGCTGGCCAGCCCCAATCCCAGTGTGGGCTGAGCCAGCCATACAAAACAAAAAAACAGATGGCAGACCAGCCAAGCCTTCTTTACTCCACAGAATATGTAAAGTTCACGTTCCATAGCTGAATCATATTTAAGTAAATGCTTGAAATGTATTGAGGTTTAATTGAATGAAACAGGTACTCTCTTGGCAACAAAGATGCTTAACAATTTCCAGTGTTTGAGAAGCATACCTTTTTGTTATATTATTGGCACATAAATGCATTTTCCATGTTAATGTAGCTCTTCAGATAAAAAAGAAAAGCCTTAGAATATGAAGTGAATTGCTTTGGTTTTCTTCTGATCTATTCATCTTGCCACAGTGACATAAAATATAACCAAGAAAAAGTATTAATAAAGTGAGATGATTTACACCGTTTTATACAACAAATTTTTATTAATGGCATTGGCTAACAGACTCTTCTTGAACCCTGTTCATACTTTGCTTATAACATAAAGACTTCTACATTATGAAATGAAACCTCCTCTGAAGCTTTTTAAACTAGAAAGGTAAACAGACGCTCAGCTTTACGCAGTACAAGCTGTTAAGTAAAAGATCAAATAGCAAATAGGTCAAACCACATATAATGAGAGAACATTCTCCTAAGTTCATGTAGAATTTGAAATTCGCAGCAAATATTTGAAATGGTTGCTGGGTCACCCAAGACTTTGAAGACCTGATATTTGATGAGAATGCTAGCAAGCACAGGTGTACTTTGGGCATTTTATTGCTAGTAGGTAATCATGTGTAGTAGATGGAAGCCAGCAATCAGTCATTTGGAGAATTGGTCTTGACTGGAAGTTACGTTGGTTTATTCTTGGCATTTAGGAATACCATTTTACACAGCATGGTCTTGTAGAGATAACACACTCAGGGATCAAGATTCAGCCCAAAGAGGTAAAAATCAAGAGAAGCCTAAGCTTTTGCCAACATCTTGTGTAAGTGACCTACTTTAAAAAAGGGTAGTTGGCCAGTTGCAAAGGATGAATATCCTAGGGTTATCCCCTACTGTATGTTAGTCTTTTCTCCAGTGGCATGCTGAAGCTAATTAGCTCATCCTAATGAAAGTGAGAAGATTCTTAAGACTTTCAGGATCTTTGTGCACAGATTCTTGAAATTAGCAATAGTAGCTAATATTTGTATATCACAGATATTAGCAAGTGTTATCAATCAGCTTTCTTACTCTAACATCTATTTTTTAAACAAAAACATATAACAACTCTACACAAGTAGTGTAAACATTATGGACTATAAATATACAAACCAAAACTGAAAAAAGAAGGGAATCAAGAGATGGGTGTAGGGGAGGTGAAGAGCGAAAGGGGATACAAAAAGGAATAAGATGTGTTATGTCTGTGTACCAACTCCACACAAGGAACATAAACATTATGTACTATTAAACCATTTACTAGCCATTACTGTCCCTCTTCAAACATATTCTCATTTACTAAGTGCTTATGATGTAATAATATGTACTGCAGGAGCACTGGAGATTGGATGGTCCTGGGGTGGTGTAGCAAGTTACATAATTCAAGGGCTTATGTCTGCATATCAGAGAGCTGTTTTGAGGGTATACTTAGAAGTGCCTTAAACTATGCAGAGGGTAAGGAATATAAATCTTAACACCTTCCCCTCCATTAGCTCATTGACCTGCATTCACTCTGTAGGTAGGTGACTTCAGTGCTCCTATTAAGAGATAAAGAAAAAGGCAGCAGATAGTGGGAAGGGGAAAGGGGCTGATATAAACAGCTATGATCTCTCCCTCAAACTTTAATTTATGGTAGTAGATTTTATTCCATTTTATTAGTATTCTCCTAAGTCATGTTTGTACATTTTCCTCAAAGTTTGAATTCAGCAAAGTTATAAAGGTTCACTCCAAAGGTGTTCCTTTGAGTTGTTATGTCTTCCTAGGCCGGCGGTATAGCTCAGCGGACTAAGCGCTTGCTTAGGTAAGCGCAGGGACCAGTGTTCGATCCTTGGTTCCCCCAGCCGCGTCGGCCCTGCCTTCAGGTGCGCTGAGCCGGCAATGCAATCCGGGCGTGGTGGCGTGCGCCTGTCATCCCAGCACATGGGAGGCAAAAAGCAGGAAGATCACTATGAATGTGGGCTGCATGCATAGTGAGACCCTGCACCAAAAAAATAGAAAAAGACAACCCCCCCCCAAAAAAAATAATAAATAAATAAAGTACCTCTTACTAGAGGAGAGAAACTCTTTTACATAACTATACACCCAATTTTCAGCACATGCAGCTAAAGTACAGGTTATGAGCTTGTTTTAAAATGTGCCACACATATGGGAAGAAAATATCTTACATTTTCAGGTCATTAATTTTCTTATGGATGCTATTCTTTACCACAGTAGGCATCTACTCGGGATAGAACATAATCCAAATCTGGTAACACTTGGTTACAACAAAGTACATGGTAATTTTTCTTAAAAATCAATTTTGTGATCTTAGGAAATTTGTCAAAAAGTCAGACAAACTACTAGGTTACAATAAGCTCAAAAAATGTAATTAACATTTATCGATTATACCAGAAATTGTACCAACTACTGCTCTAAATGCATTATTTCACTTCATCCTAATAAAATGCTACACTAAATATTATATTTCATATTACAGATTAGGAAATGAGCGTAGAGAAATTAATTGTCCAAGGTCACAAATCTAGTAAGAAATAGAGCTGTGTTCAAAGCCTAGCTTCATTGAAAAGAAGTTTCTCTGAGTTTAAACTCTGAAACATTAAAATCATGGAGTGGAGGGGCCTGCGAGATGGCTCAGTGGAATAAGCGCTTCCCTGGCAAGCACAAGGGCCAGAGTTCAATCCCTGGCTCTGCAAAAAAAAAAAAATCATGGAGTAGAGAAGATGATGTGGATCCACAGTTCTCTCAATTAGACTGTATTATCCATTCCCAACCATGTAAATGATTCCCTCCTTTAATATTTCCTAGAAAACTTATATTAGTTAAACATGTCTATGATGTGACTATACAGTACAACTTTTTGTGGCAGTATGAGAAACCTGGATTCAAATTCTGTTAAACGTTGTATATCTATTAAGAGGGTAATTGTGAAAATGAGAGATAATTTATGAATAGTTGTAAAACATGTAGAACATTGAGCATAGTTATTAGGAGACTCATAAATTATGTTGTTTCTGCTTTGGTTGTTACTGTTAAATATTAAAAAGATTACTAAACTATGAAACAGAAAAACCTTATTTTTGTTAGTGGGCCTGCCATTGTCAGAGTGATCTTAAACAGGCATTTATCTTCTTTGGATTTCTATTTCCTAATCTGTAAAATGTGATGATTATAAAATATATCATCAGGTACCATTCTAGTTTAAAAGTTTTATCATTGTATAATTTAAATTTTTTTCTTTCTGCCATTACTTTCCAAAAATGTCTTCACTATACTGCCTAGGCCTCAAAGATTAAGCCACTACTATACCAGATTGAAATTTATTTTTAACTTGTTCTGTAGGCATTAATGCATTTTAATTGAAGAGGCAAGAAGAATATCATCATGAAACTAGCCTAAGAAATTAAAGGAAATTTAAAGCCATTTAAAGTTAGAAATGAAAGAAGAAACATTTTGTATCTGTCTATAGTATCTTTGTCTTTAGTTACTGCAATTGTGCATTTTCTGTTAGATACAAGGTGATAAGCAATAGCAATTATAACATATGCCTGTATCTCGGTGGTCAGATCATTTCAACATTTCAAATTTGCCTGAGGTTGATAGGAAATAGTTTTCGTTTCTTGGATTTTATTTTTGTAAATTTTTTAACACAAAAATGCTTGATTACAAAAGAACGTTAGTACAATCTAGCTTGTGTTTATTGATTTCCATATGATATAAACCATTTTATATGCTCAAGTTTCTTTATATTAAAGTCATGTGAAATAAAAACTAAACAAAACTGTTTATTTCATTCTACAAAAATGCTCATCATGTTCACAGAAGTTTCTGCAAAAAGACAATATCATTTTATGTAAACAAAATAAATACATATCAAAATATTTTACTTAACCTATTTATAAATTACTAATTCATTTTATTCATTAATTTGTATTAGTTACAAAAAAATTTGTGCACAGGAGACTGGTCATCCTAGAAATTTGATTCTAGAGCTCATTATACTTCTAAAAATGGTAAGAGCCCTTGATCATCAATGTTATTCATTGCTAATAGCTCTGGATGAGTCTAGGAAAAATAGACTACTTTGGTATCAAATATTTTAGTCTACTTGACTTTTTTTCTCAACTTGGAAAAGCTTTATTCTATGGTTGGGAAAAATATCTTGTTCTTTGTAAGCTGGTTGCTTAGAATTTTTATGTTTCCTTATTCAGTTACGTGTAAAAGCATATATAAAGAAAACATGAAAATGAGCACTGGGATCTGAGCACAAGATGAAGGTCTATAGTAAAAGCTTGTCCTTGATACATGTTTTGGACTATGTTGAAACTATTAAAGTGTTACTTTTTTTAAGTGATTCTAAATTTCATATAAACAATGTTTGTTTTGCTTATTTCTCTAATATCCTTTTAATTTTTCTTTAATTTTTAATTATGTAAGGAATATGAAGACTATAAAATTATGTTTTGTTAAAGAACAACCATATAATTTTCTCCAGAGATCTATTTTACCATGTCAGTATGTGTTCTCTTCTAAAGTTATACATATTTTTAAGCAAAGATTTACAATTTGTAAGAACTTTAAAAAAAAAATCACATTGTGCTTTCAAGCCCTAGCATAATTCTCAGTTGCTCAAAAATGTAAAATCATACTTATGTTACTTGATTTTATTGATCCATCATCTACTTTTCTGTCAGTAAACGTAATTTTTTTTTTTTAAAGTAGTCCCTACATTACTCCAGTTTTCAAAATCATCAACTTTTTCAAGGCAAAGAACATTGCACTTTGTACCAAAGAATGTATGAGCTTCAGAATCTGGAACATAAAATGGTGGGCCTCCAAATTTTGTTGGATCATAAAAGAAAACAGGCATGAGGCAGAGAAACCCTTCTCTCAGTAGGGACAGAATTATATCAGTGTAGCATCTATGGTTACTGAGGTTCACAGTGACTAATGCTCCTCTGTCCCAATTCCTGACAAATTATCCAATATTTGCTATAGGAAGATCAAAAGTGCTGCAGCAGTACAGTGAAATGTTTCCCAAGGAACTCTCAAATACTTTTGCACCAGGAATTTCAGTAATCTGTTGTTTTTGGCTTCATTATTTTTTTGTTTTTGTATTTTTGCGGAACCGGGGGTTGAACTCAGGCCCTTGTGCTTGCTAGGGAAGTGCCTATTCTAATTGAGCCATTTCCCTAGCACCTAGAGATCTGTTCTTGGGAGTATGAAAGATTTTGCTCCATAAAAACACCCATATCCCAAGTTCACTGATTTCAACACCAGCTACACTGTGTCCCACTTTTGCAAACCATTTCCTCTCTACACAGAGGAAAAAGCACTCTCAGCCTACTCTTGCCTTAAAAGAAAGTGTCCAGATACTTCTTTTATAGCTGATGTCCTTATGCTTGATGCAATCCAATTTTGTGGTTCACCCAATTGTTTTGCTCTTCTTTCAGGGTCATGAATTGATTCTTCTGTACCTCAGTATCAAGGTATTCTTTGGTATCAAGGCAGTTTCTTGAATCATTCATAGTTTGGCAGATACCCTCGTCTCACAGGCAGAAAACTCTAATGTCTCACTGATGGCTGGCTGCCAGCCACTACTGCCTCACGGCCCTACTTGACCTATTAAGGCTACCATAATGATGACTTTGCAAACAAATAATAAAATTCTTTTGAGCATTGTTAGAATATGGTATAATAGCTTAAGATCATTCCATTAAATTCATCAATGTGGTTTTCAAAATTAGTTTCCCTACTGTATTATGTAGTCAATTTGACTTATTACCTTAAAAATGGATCCTTTTTTATTTTAAAGGAAAAAATCCAATAAAACAGTTTCAAATTAGGTTAATAGGAGATACAATAATTAATACGTTCCATATTGTTTTCTTTATAGAAGTTTCTCATAGTATAAGCTATAGGCACAATTCTTGTCCTAACAACATTAGCACCAACCTTTCTTTTCAATGAACTAAGAGAAACTAGCTATATAACAATATTAACTGTTTTGTATATAAATAAACATTTTTCTTTTTACTTTTCTTTCTTTCCCCTTTACTCTATTAGTTTTTCTTTTCTTTTGAACAGTTATTTCCCAAATCATAGTATCTATTGTACATTTTACAACTTACTGACTTTTTTAGTTATTTACATTGGTGACATAATGCAATGTTTATATATGTGTGTTATTTCACTTATGAGTATGGTCTCCAGTCGCATCCCTTTACCTTTAAGAATCTCCCTTTTTGTACTTCTTTATGTAGTACTCCATTATATAGAAAAACACATGTTTTTAACCCATTGGTCAATTGATGAGCATTCCAAAATTTAGCCATTACAAATTATACTGCTACAAACATGGGTGCACATATATTGCTGTGGTATGCTGTTTTTAATTTGTCTGAGAAGAGAACCAAGAGGGGGACAGATGGGTCGAACAGAACCTCTAATCCTAGCTTTTTGAGGTATCTCCACACTGATTTCCATAGTGGTTGTATGAGTCAACTTTCCCACCCACATTGGAGACGGGTTCCTTTTTCCCCTGCCCCTCTAGCATTTGGGGTTTGTTTTCTTGTTTTTTATTTTATTTTAATTTTTTATTTTTAATGAGAAAGAAATAGTAATGATACAATTTCAAAACAGCTTAGTAGGACAGTTAAAATAATCAATATGTTGCATATCATTATCTTAATAGTAGCTATCAGAGTACAAGATGCAGATATGATCTCTCGTCTAAACAATATTAATAAAAATCTCACTGAACTAAGAGAAAGTAGCTATATCTATCCTATTTTGTATATACACATATATATTTTTTCACTACAAAATGGTTCTTCATTTGTATCCCCCCTTTTTATTTTGCTGTCAGAGAGAGGCACTGGCACAAAAGATTTTTCCAAATACAGCTTCTCTAGTAGCATTTGTTATTGGTTAACTTCTTGATCATAAACATTCTTTCTGGGGTGAGATGGAATCTAAGTGCTGTTTTAAGCTGCATTTCTCAAATGAGCAATGATGTTGAACATTTTTTCATATATTTAATTGCTTGTTTGTATTTCTTCCTCTGAGAACTATGTATTTATCTCAGATGTCTATTTTGCATTGGGTCTTTCATTTTGAGGGGCCTGAATTTTTTCAATTCTTTATATATTCAAGATACAAGTCCTTTGTCTGAAGAACAAGTTGCTGTAATTTTTGCCCACTCTGTGGGTTGTATTTTTCCTCTCTTGGTGATTTCTTTTCTTGTGCAAAAGCTACTTAATAAGGTAATATCCCATTTGTTAATTCTTCATAATATTTGCCTTATACTCTGTCTTTTTTCATGAAGTCACCTATTACACATATAACTTTGAGATTTCTCCTTATTTCCTCTTCCAGTAAATTTAATGATTTATTTTAATATTTATATCTTTGATCTATTTTCACTTTAGTTTAGCATATGTTGACAGACTTGGTTCTAGTTTTAGTCTTCGACATGTGGAGGACAAGTTTTCTTAGTAATATTTATTAAAAAGACTTTTAGTGAATATGTTTGGGTCCTGTGTTAAAGATAAGGTAGCTAAGTGTATATAGCATTGTGTCTGCATCTTCTGTTTTGTTCCACTGATCCTCTGGCCTGGATTGTTGTTGTTTGGTTGCTTGCTTGGTTGTTGGTTTTTAGTTTGTTTTGTTTTGTTTTTTACCAATTCTGTGGTGATTTTATCACAGTAGCTGGATGCCCCCTAATTTGTCTTTGGCTCAGACAAATTAGGGGGCATCCTAATTTGCTATTTTTTTTCTTTTTTTTTTTTTTTTTTTTTTTTTTTTTTTTTTTTTTTTTTTTTTTTTTTTTTTTTTTTTTTTTTTTTTTTTTTTTTTTTTTTTTTTTTTTTTTTTTTTTTTTTTTTTTTTTTTTTTTTTTTTTTTTTTTTTTTTTTTTTTTTTTTTTTTTTTTTTGTCTTTTTGAGACGGTCTCACTATGCACTTCAGGCTGGCCTTAAGCTCACTTTGTAGCTGAAGCTGGTCTTGAACTCACAACAATCCTCCTGCCTCAGCCTGCTGAGTGCTGGGATTACAGGCCTGTGCCACCACGTCCAGCTGTGTTGATAGTATTTTGATCAGGATTGCATTAAATCTGTATAACAATTTTGGGAGTATGGCCATTTTCACTATATTGGTTCTTCCTATGCATCATCAAGAAAAATCTTTTCATTTTCTGAATTCTTCTTCCATCTCCTTTTTTAGGTTACTGTAATTTTCACTGTACAGCTCTTTTTTATCTTTTGTTGTGAATTATATGCTTTCCCTAACTTCTCTGTGAGTTTGTTGCTTGTGTATAGGAAAGCTATTGATTTAGGGATGTTAACTTCTTATCCTGCTACACTACTGAATTTGGATATTAAATCTACAAGCTCTTATATGGAATTTTTGGGATCTGTTATGTAGAGTATCCTGTCATCTGCAAATAATGATAGTTTGAATTCTTCCTTTCTTAACTTCTTTTCATCTTTTTTCTTGTTGTTATTGTTTTTTTATTTTTCTGATCTAATTGCTCTTGCTAATGTTTCCAGAACTGTATTGAATAGGAGTAGTGATGATGGACATTCTTGTCTTGTTGCTGGTTTTAGAGTAAAATCTTTAATTTTTTTTGACTATTTAATATGTTAGATGTTAATTTGTCATAGATGGTATTTATAAGGTAATGGTAAAGACCATCCATTTCAATTTTTGTAGGGTTTTTATCATGAATGTGTGTCAGACTTCATCAAAAGCCTTTTGTGCATCTATTGAGATGATCATGTGATTTTTTATCTTTGGCTCTGCTGATATGGTATATTGCATTTTTATTTGTGTTTGTTGAACCTTCCCTGCATCTGTGGGATGAATCTTACTTGGTCATGGTATATAATCTTCCTATTAATTTGCTGCATTCTGTTTGCCAGTAGCTTATTGAGGATTTTTGCATCTATGTTGATTCAGGAGAGTGGCCTATAGTTTTCTTTTTCGGTTGTGTTCTTCCCTAGTTTTGCAATCAAAACTAAGGTAAAACTTGATTTCAGGAATGATTTTAGAAGTACTGTTTCCCTTTCATTTTCTTTAAAGAGTTTTAACATTAGTGGTATTAGTTTTTCTTTAAATTTCCAACAGTGAAACTATCAGGGTATGAGCTTACTTTTGTTGTTAAATTTTTAATTACATTTTCAATCTCATTGGCTGATACTAGTTTATTTAGAATTTTTATGTCTTCTTGATTTAGTTTTTACAGTTCAGTTCTGTTTATAAATCTGTCCATTTCTTCTGTTTTTACCATGTTATTAGAATATAGGTTCTCACAATAGGTATTGATGATCTGAATTTTTGTGGGATCAATTTTTTATTTTCTCCATTTCATTCCTAATTGCTTGAATTTCTGGTTCACTCCTCCTCCTCCTCCTCCTCCTCTTCCTCTTCCTCCTGTCA
This sequence comes from Ctenomys sociabilis, assembly GCA_004027165.1. NCBI lineage: Eukaryota > Metazoa > Chordata > Mammalia > Rodentia > Ctenomyidae > Ctenomys > Ctenomys sociabilis. The sequence goes on from PVKA01010742.1 coordinate 42,940, forward strand.
AGCAAGGGCTGATTGCACTGAGCCATCTCCTTGTTCCCTCCTGATTTTCCTTTCCCACCCCCCATGAGGTTGGCTGCTATTTTATCAATGTTATTTTTTCTAAGAGTCACTTTTTTTTTTTTTTGGTATTTTGTTTTTAGGCTCTATTGCATTTCTGCTCTTATTTTTATAATTTCCTCCCTTGTATGAGCTTTGCATTTGATTTTCTTATTTTTCTAGAAGTTTGAAATTCAACATAAGGTTGTTTATTTTTGCTGGTTGTTTTCCTGATGTGTGAATTCATGAGTATAAATTTCCCTTGTAGGATTGCTTTCGTGTGTGCCATAAGATTTTGTATAAGGGTCGGCAAGATGGCTCAGTGGACTAAAGCACTGTTTTGGCAGGTGCAGGGACCAAAGTTCAATCCCTGGGCCCACATGTCTCGCTCCCCATGCTCCCAGGGCACACTAAGCTGTTGACGGAGTCCGGGCATGGTGGTGCACACCTGTAACCCCGGGACTGGAGAGGCTATAAACAGGAGGATTGCTAGGATTCTGAGGTGCTTAGTGATACACTCTGTACCAAATACATAGATGAAAAAAAAAAATATTTTGCATTAGCATTATTAATTGATTTATTATCTAAAGAGAATACAAAATTTAAAAAACAATTTATGTAATTTTGTCTTTAATTTCCTCTGTCACCCATTGGTTATTCAAAAGGGTGTTGTTTAATTTCCACGTGTTAATATAGTTTTTGTATTTTCCATTGTCGGTGATTTCCAGTTTCATTGTACTATGGTCAGATACTATGCCTGGATGATTTGAGTTCCTCTACATTAACTTAAAGGCCTTTTCATCAGTTAATATATGGTCTATTTTACAGAATGTCCTATTGCAGCTGAGAGTATATATTATGATGTTTTGGAGTGGAACATTCTTTAGATATCTCCTAAGTCCATTTGTTTAAGGGTTGGTTTAATTCTAATATATTTTTTTTAATTTTTATCTAGTTGATTTATCTATTTGTGAGAGTGCGATATTAAGGTTCTTCTCTTCTCCCATTACAATTGTTTTACTGCTCATTCATTTCTTTTTTTTTTTTTTTTTTTTTTTTTTTAATACGTATTTATGTAGTTGAGTGAACCTGTGTTTGGTACATAAATATTTATGATTGTTATCTCCTCCTCCCCCTCTTCCCCCTTCTCATCTTCCTCCTCCTCCTCCTCCTCGAGTTTTCCTTTGTAGTTACCTTTTTTGGTCTCTTGATCAGTTTGGCGTTGTAGCTATTTTTGCTTTCTTCTAGGTTCCTGTGGCATGAAGAATTGTTTTCCACCCTTTTAGTCTCTGAATTTTTAGAGGGAGGGTATGTTTCTTTTATGAAGCATATTGTTGCATCTTGCTTTTTGATCCACTTTGCCCTCGTGCTTCTTTTGATTGATGAGTTGAAACCATTTACATTGATGGTTATAGATGTTATATATTTGCTTTTCTTTTTTGTTTTGTTTTCTTCTTGTTTGTTCTGTGTATTTCTCCTCTGTTTAACTGCTTGCTGCCTAATGGCTTCTTTATACTGATTTTCCTGTGTTTGGGGTATTCATTATTTCTTTCTAATGAAATAGAAAGAGCATTCTGTTTGGTGTTCAGAAATTTCTTCAGTTTCTTTCTTTTTTTGTTTTGTTTTGTTTTAAAGAAAAAGAAACAAGAAGCATTATGAGAGGATGGTAACAATGGTCAACACATTTTTTATTGTTATCTTCTAATCAGTTACGCAGAGTAAAAGATAACAGCATTTAATTGTGTAAACAATATTAGCAGAAACCTGTCCCTTCAGTGATCTTCAGTTCTTTGTCAAGGAAGTATCTTATCTCTCCATCAAATTTGAAAGATAATTTTCCAAGGTATGTCAGTCTGGGTTGAAGATTATTTTCCATTAGAATTTGAGATACCTCACTCTAAGCTTTCTTTTGACTTGAGGGTTTGTGTTGAGAAGTCTGCTGCAATTCTGATGGACTTTCCTTTTTGAATGATATATTTATTTTCTCTAGCTGCCTTTAATATTTTGTTCTTCTGTTGAATTTCTGATTCTTAATTATTATATGCCTTGGTGTAGGTTTGCTCTGGTCATGGCTCTTTGGAGTTCTGAGTGCTGCATTTATTTGTATGTCAGATTCTTTATCCTTGTTTGGATGCATTATTTTCGCAATATTTCTGTGAAGGAGTTTTTAATGGATTTGGTACTGTCTCCAGCTTTGTCACTGATTCCAATCAATCTTATATTGTTCTTATTTCTTTCATCCTGTAGTTTTTTGATTGATTTCTCATGGTCTCTTGTTATTGTTAAGATATTTTCTTTTCCTGGTTGGTAATTATGTGCCTGTCTTCTAGATCTGATATGCTATCCTTGCCTTCATTTAAGCTTCTGTGTATGTTTTCAGTGAAGTCTTTAATTTCCTGCAATTTTGTTTTAGTCTGTTTTATTGATTCTGTTTGTTGTCTTATGTTTGACATTCATGGTTTGCATTGTTTCCATGAGCTTTTCTATTTGTTTATCTGTGTCTACTCTAATGTCTTTCATTTGAATAGTCATATCCTTCTGCACCATTTTTATTTGACCATTTCCATTTGTTTTGTTCACTTCTGTCACGATGTTTTCAGAGTTCTGTTTATTGTCTTCAGATCTCTTTGTGCTCTGGACTTGTCATAGGTTAGCTAGTCATTTGGGATTGCATTTTGCATCTTTGATTCTATACTTTTGATATTATTTTGTTTATGTATTGATGCTTATAGATTTCTTACATTAGATCACTGTATAATTGGTGGCTAGGCTTTCTTAGATGATATCTGTTCCTCTGCATGTCTTCTAGATATAGGTAGTTTTTTGTCTTTATGTCTATCCCACGAACTTACCTTCACAACATATTAAGGCTTAGGCGTTATTTGGCTCAGCAGTGCTTAGGTACTGGACTCTGGTGATGGTTATGACCTCTTACAATCCCAGTGTTGTCATACATTGGGGGAAAAAATGGCTAAATCATGTATGACATGCTGGATGAAATAGTTCATTTGGCAATAACAGTTGACTGATGTACAGTCTAGATATTGACAAGCTGTGGTAGCTATAAGCCTGATAACTATAACTGTAGGAGAATGGTCTACATATATATAATACAATCCAACTTATACCATGAAATTGTATGCATTGATTTTCTGCTTAGTAAAGTGATTTCATCCTGTTGTGGGAAAAGGAGTTTCAAGAGGATGGGGATACAATGAGAAATGAATGAAGATTATATATAGTAGGAGCAAGATTGGAGGACATGGGATAACCATCCAAGTTTGGATAATTGTAGGACACAGGAGAGAAGGATTAGAGAAGGCCTAGGAATTTTAAAGTGAACCAGAAAGAAAAGAGACAATGTTTTCTTACGTGAAAGTTTCATAAAGCCAAGTGAGACAGTTGGTGGAGAAAGAGAATGAATATAATAAAAAAAAGAGAGAAAGGTTAGAGTTCTAAAACATGAAGGAGAGAAAAAAGAAGAAAAGAAAAAAATAACAGAAAACAAAAATATCCTCACACACCAAAAAACTAACATACAGAATGATAAACAAGACAGGACAAAAAAGGAGAAAAGAAAGGGAAAACAAACAAAAAATAAACGTACAACAGAAAGAAAATGAAAAGCAAAACACTAATCCAGCCATATACTGAGAGAGAAAACAATCACACAGAAAAAAGTAAAAGCACTGAAATTCCTTTAGTATCTATAGTACTATGGTAGGACCAGCTCAGACGCTCAGCCGCCAGACATGTATGATCTGACCCAGACTGCAGGGGGAGTTTTGCTGAGTTCAGGTGTGATCTTCGTTTCTGGATTTGGAGGATGGGATTAGTTTTCTGTGGCTGAAGTTATTTCCAGTTATTTAGAGAATAAAAAGAAAATGTAAAAAATAAAAAAAGAAAGAAAGGTAAAAATACAAGAGAATGGGTGTAGCTCTACCCTCCCTCATCTCTTCCTGTCTTTGTCCCTAGATAGAACATTGGTTCTACTTACCACCTTTTGGCTCTTACTATTACAGTTGTATGAGACATTTCCCTACCTCTAGTTCTGCTTGTCCATTCTGTCTATCTTAGCCAGTGTTCTACTGTGTCATTCATGTTCATGAAGGTCTCTGGGCCCTGAGTCCTGCTAAGGGAGAGATGGAAGAGCAGATCTCAGACTACTCTTGCCAGTTGTCCTGGGACAATAGAGTAAGGGACGAGCTGAACTTACCTCACCACTCCAGGACAAATCAAAAATGAATATTTATCCCTATTGCACTTTCATTTCTACTCTCTGACAATCTCTGGATATAGTCATTCATTCAGTTTGAACACCAGCTGTTTGCCAAATAGCTGGGCATCTCACTTTATTTAATAACCAACTTAATATAATTATTTATCACAATATAAATCTTCATGAAATATGGTACTGTCAAACACTTAAAGTAGTTAAGTAAGAGCTATAACTTTCTAGGGAGACAATTTTTTATTAGTAGTAAACTAGATCTAAGCACACATCAGATTATTTTCAGTTTTCTACTTATTTGCCTTTTGTGTTATACTTCTTTATAATATATATTTTAGTCTTTGTTTGGGTTTCCAAAATACATTGCCAAATCTTTCAGTCTTATTTAGATGTAATATTTCATCACTTCAGAGAAAAAGTATTTGATTCCTGTAAAAAAATAAAAAGATATATAGTTATGCCTTTTAGTGTTATGGATTCCTTTACTCTCCTCCATTTATGTTTTGTCTTATATATTGCATTCTTCAAAAAAAAAAAATATATATATATAACTACCAAATAAGGTTTTAATCTTTCCTTTGGTAATCCTATTTTTTAAAAGTAAAGAAGAAAAGCTGGTCTATTATATTCCCATGTTATTTATCATGTCCACTGTTGTTCTTCTTTCTTGAAGATCATTTCCCATGGGTACATTTTCGTTTATCATTCAGAACTCCCTTTTGCATTTCTTTTTGAGTGCTGCTGCTAGCAGTGCTTTAGTTTCTCTTGATCTGAGAATGTCATTATTTCCCTGTATCATTTATAAAAGATATTTTTGCTAGATATAACATTTCTTTCAGAACTTGAGAGGTATTGTTTCATTGTCTTCTACCCTTTGTAATTTCAAGAAGAAATCCATGTTAATTTGTTCGTTTGTGTGTGTGTGTGTGTGTGTGTGTGTGTGTGTGTGTGTGTGTGAGTATGTGTGATTTTATTCATCTGTAGTTAATTACTTTTTTTCTTTTGTTTTTTGTAGGTTGATTCTACTATGTCTGGGCTTTGTGACTTTGAATTTATCATATTTAGGGTTCTCCGAACTTCTTCATCAGGCTTTTGGGGTTTTTACACCATTCTTCTTCTTCTTTCCAATCTGTATTCCAGTGTTAATTTTATGCTGTCCTAGAGATTGCTGAGAGTTCCTAAGTTTTTTCTTCTCACTTTGTTTTTCAGATTGGATAATTTCTATTAATTTTTTTTAATTGGCTTCAAGACTTCACTACACAATTCAAATTCAGAGTAATCCTCCTGTCTCAGCCTCCCCAGTTCTGAGATTATAGGCCTGCACCACTAAGCCCATTTTCATGGCTGGCATGATATACCTAGGGTTCTGGAATTGACATGGCATATAGTACTGGGGTCCTTGCCCTTGCCAGGCAGATAGGTGCTTAGAGTGCCAAGCTGTCCCCCCAGCTTTACTTTTTTGACATTTATTTAGTTTTGGTAATATTTGTAAACTGCTTTATGTAAGGAGGCTGAGAACTAGGCTCTGGTGAACTTTTTCTATTATGGATAACAGTATACATTCTACATATTTAAAATAACATCTTGTAGTTCTTTTGGCAGGACCTGAATTTTTTTTTTAATTCTATTTTGTTCTGAAGATTTTTTTTTTTTTTTTTTTTTGGCTGCCTCAGGATGCCTTAAGGGTAGGTCTTGAAGGGCTTGAGGATCTGGGGTTGAACCACAATATCCTGAGCCTGACTGCCTTTGCTTAAGCAAGCATTAAACAACTGAGGTAATGGGCAGACCCCCTACTTTATTTTATTTTATTTATTTGTTTGTTTGTTTATTTATTTATTTATTTTGGTATTTTAGGGAAAGGTCTACAGGATGTTTAAGGTCTCACTACTAAATCAGACTTATAGTGATATGCCTGTTTACAGCCTCCCATGAGCTGGGATTATAGGCATGTTCCACCGCACCCAGTCTCAATTTCTGTCTCAGTGTGCCTGGGGATCATACCCCATCCTTAAGCCTGCTTGCAGCTACTTTAATCCACTGAGCTATTTGGTCACCCCATATGATTGATTGATTGATTTTGTAGGACCTGGTTTTCTGAGAAACAAAGATTTCTGCTAAAAGTTATATTTTAAATGTTTATATCTGTGAGTACAGGTTAATTAGATATATTATAATTAATAATTACCACACCTCAGGAGTTATCAGCATTAACTTGATTCTGGCCATATCACTCTGAAGCAGAGCACATGCCCAAATATTCCAAGGGCAGCAGTGGTGTTCTCTGTCTGTGTTCCTTAAATGTTTCCTTTCAAACATCATTAAACCAGTTTAAAAGAGGAAATGCTGGGAAATTATCCTTCTTGTCTGTATACCCTTCCCAGAATATGTGAACTATGTGAGCTATATAGTTATAAATATAGATGAAGATTCTTAAATTCTATGAGCTTCTACCCAGCACAGATGACAAGTAGAATCTAACTACATAAGTTTAGGAAGCTAAAATGAGATAAAATAACAATTATTTACTCTTCTGAAAGTATTATTATTAAAGTATAATCCTTAATCTTAATTCGTGAGCCCAAATTATGCTAACTACAAATACATATAATACTATGTTTCCTTAATTTAAAACTGCCAGAGTATTTAAAACTAAACTATCAGCCTAAATCTGTTTTGACTGTTAATAATGTTCTAATTCAAATGACTTTCTATCTTATCTAAATAAGTAATATGTCTGTAAAATAATAGGTTTTTAAAATGATAAAATAGTATAGCAATGCTCTTTTCCATGCCCTTCCCACCTGCAGAAAATTCTAACAGAAATGAGATCTTCTGCCAGCAATTTTATATATAGCAGCTGTTTTATTGGCAGTTCTCATTTAAATAAAGATGTATGTAGTTGTTTTTAACATAATTGTATTAGTTGTGTTTATAAATATTTAAAAATTGGTATTTGTCTTAAGGTGATGAACTCCAGATTTGAAATTGCATCATGGTTTGATTATGCAGCCAAGAGAGCCTCAAAATTTCATTTTTCTTTTTTGTTTATGACTTTTTTGTTTGTTTTTTAAGAAGTGATGGCACCGTCTGGTCAGTTCTGAAGGACACCTACCACCCTGGAAGAACTTAACCAACTACCACACTTCCTTAGTGAAAAATCAGCCAAGTAGCCTATTGTCCATTAATGTGTGCTAGGAACTAACAAAGAAACCAATTGCAAATAATTACTTCACTGTTTTAATACTTCTTTCAAATATTAGCTAGACTAAAATAAAGAAATGAAAGATTATTAGAATGTATCATACCACAAAAGCCAGTAATAATGCAATTTGTCAAACAATAACATTCAAGATGTAATATCTCTAGTATAGTTCATTTTCTGGAATTTGAAACTTCTGTAATGCTACAGATAGGATGTAAAGTCCATTTAAGAAACAAACGCAGTAGTGTTCAAAGAGTACTCTAGGTTTGGACATGATCAGTCGTGACTTCTCATCCCCTTTCTAAACTCTTCACAGCTGGTTGGACAAGTTAATTTAATCTCACTAAGTCTCAAATTCCCAGTCTGTAATACAGGGATAGTATAGTAGCAAAAATAGTGGTGGCAGATTGTAATTGGTCAAAGAAAAAAATTCACATCATTGGAATATAATTATAACTGTTGTATAATTTTTGTTGAAACATTTTTGTTATAGTCATCAACTATTTTACTTTCTGTGAGTTGATATGCGAAAAATGTGCCTAAGACATTTGAGTAAACCACCAGTTGAAAAATCATAAACCAGCTTCTTACACCTCATAAATCATATCTTGATTTCATTTAGTTATTTTTGACTTTTAAGAGAGGATTGAGTTACATGTCTCTTTAGAATTAAAGGTTTTATTAATGTCCCTGGAAAGGTTTAGAATTAACCTGTGACTTTCATGTCAGAATGATCACAACTTGAACATTCATCTGAAAATTTAGCTGCTGGGAACATTCTTGCTGTCCAGTAATGTGAAATGAAATTCTTACTTTGACAGGCATCAGCAAGTAAGTTAGTCTCCTAAATGAGAGGCACTGTAGTGCATCACCCAGGGAGAAAGGTGGTGAGAAGGTTAAATAAGAAATGACCCAGTCATCTGGGGAGATAATGTTATTTTAAATAAAGGAAGTCAGAAAACTTGATTTTTAGTCTTGATGCTGATGCCCAAGATCTTTGAAATAGATAACTACATTTCTTTTTGCTTTAATTTCTTTATCCCTAAAATGGGTAAAATAGTATTTGGTCTTTGTTGTTTAATAGATTAACCTTAACTCCAGATGAGATATGTATGAAATCCTTTGGAAATATAAGGCATTATTGAGCTGTAAGTTCAAATTTCTGTTATTATTAGCACTGCAAAGGAAAGCTTAATAAATCTTGTTATTAGACATGATTTGTGTCATGAGTGTTACCATACCTGTTTTTCATCAGCATCTACTTAAAATGAATGGAGAAATCATTCAAAGACACAAAATTGACTTTAGTGATACAGAACTCATGCTTCATGGAGCAGAGAGGTACAGTGGGATTACGTTCATGTTTAGGAATACCACAATATTCTTTTACAGTTACCATTTTAATTTGCATTTGACTCTTAATCAAATGTTGTCCTATAAAATTTTTGAAGCTCACATTAGAATTTAGTATCAAGATCAAGAAAACTGTAGGGCCAAGGAAATAGCTCAGTAGAATAAGCACTTGCCAGGCAAGTGCAGTGTCCTGAGTTCAGTTCCTGGTGCCACAAAAAAAAAAAAAAGAAAGAAAGAAATTGTAAATAAGGACAGAAAATAAACCAAAAGAAATTCATTGAATTGATATTTCACTCATTAACCATTGATTGGCACTATTAAGTAGAAAAAAACAATAACAAAAAAAAAAAAAAAAACACATTTACTTCAACTTAGTTCTAAAAGACCAATGAACAATGACAGCCACATGCCCAGCAACACTTTACTCCTTTCCTTTTCCTATTCCTTTAGGCTGCAAATCTGGAATTTGAAGACAGGAAATCTTCTTTGGCCCTTTCCACCAAATCTTGTGAGGTGCACAGTAGATGAAGAATTTCAGAGCATAGAAAAAAAAAAAATGCTTATGGAGTTAGGTAGAATGGTCCACAAGGAGATGTTGCTACTTTCCTAACCTCCGGGGTAGTTGAGTTGGTTTCTTCACCAATTTTCCTTTCCTGACATTGAATTAATGTATTTTGTAGAGCTATGTTCCTTCACAATTTAATTTTCACGTATTATGGAAGCTTCATCAAACATTTGTTTCTGTGGCTGAATTGTTAGAAAATAGCCATTTAATCTATGAATCATAAAAGAAAGAAAAAATAAGAATTATCAAGATATGCAATATACATTACCAATTCCTCAATATTAGTGTAACTGTTATACCACAACCTACATTAATGATAAAAACACATAAGAAAAAAGTAAATAAATTGCAAGCATACACTAATAATAAGTAAAAGAAATTAAAGTTAAAAAGCTTACAGCCTTGCCTTTTGCATGTCTGGTGGCCAGGAGGCGATTGGCCTGATGGTGACCCTCTATGGCAGGAACTATACTTTGAGCCATGGACATCATCAAAACCAAGCACAGTTGTAGTTGTGACTTAGCTACCTTGGAAATTTCAACAGCACTGATTTTATAGAACAAGGTAAATAGATTTAGTGTGATAAGTTCTCCAAAATGTTTTCCTTCAAGTTTTCTACAAGTTCTATTAAGTAACACCCTTGGGTTTTGGCTGAACATAAAAGGATTAAGCCTAAAACACATCTTCAAACAAAAGAATTGAAAGGGGAGGAGAACAAAGAATCTCACAACTGCTCCCCTACCACCCTGATTTCTGTTCGTTGTATTTTCTCCCACCCTGTTCTGGCTAATGGTAACTTCTGCTTGATCTTCCTTTAAAAAGAAAGGTCTATGAAACTGAATTCCTGATCTGCTTTCCATATTCACTTGTAGAGTGTTGTAAAAACTCATTTCACTTAGGCTATTTATGTAAAGGTTTGTGTACCTAGACTACTCAGCTTCTTGTCAGAAAATGGAAGCAGACTGCTTTGCCTTGCATATTATTGATTCCTTGATTCAACAGGCCTCTAAGGAATAGGTAAGAATATGATTTTGGGCTTGGAGAGGTGGGACACACCTTAAATTCCTACACTTTAGAAGGTTAAGTCAAGAGGATTATAAATTCTGGCCCAGATGTACAACCTAGCAGCTTAGCAAGACCATATTCCAAAACAAAAATAACAAAAGGATGATGTAGCCCATTGTGGAGGCCCTAAGTTCAATCATCAGTACTACATATACCAAGGAAAATAAGAGACAGAAAGATAAAGGAGAGGGAAGAAGGAAAGAAAAGAGTAAAGGAAAAACAAAAGGAGGTAATTTTGATAATAATTACATTGAAATAAAAGGAAATAGTTGGGTCAATACGGAAGCAAAGTATGTTGAATATTATTTGAAGCCTCTGTAATTACTGTAAAAAGGCCAACCAGATTTTAAGACTAAAACCAAGAATAATTTATACCAGTGAACAAAGCTTTTCATTTTTTTAAACATTTCTGGTATATTTCTATTTTAAATGAGGGATTTTCAGTTTTAAATTGGGAGGGTAGACATTTGACAAAGTAACTATACATGTTCACATTGTAGTCATGACAAATCTCATTCAAACCAGTTTATGGGGCTGGCAAAGTACCTTAGCAGTCTAAAGCACGTGCTAGGTAAGTGCTTATTCTACTGAGCCATCTCCCCGGCCCTTAATTCAATGAACAGAAAGATACTAATAGTGTTTGTGGAAAGGATATCATGTCTGCGTCTTGTACTATGAATAACCACTAAGAAGAGAACAATGTGCAATGTATTAATTATTGAAACTGTCCTACTAATCAGTTTTGAAACTGTCTCATTGCTATTTGTTTTTCAATAAAATTATTTAAAGAAAAACAAAAACAAACAAACACCTGCTTAGGCAACACAGCGACTGCGGTTCGATCCCTGGCACCACATGCTGCACCAGCCTCACCTCAGGGCCACAAAAGAAAGAAGTTTCAAATCATACATTATCTTACATAAAATTTCTCAATTTTTATTTTGATAACAAATTTACCTAGTAGAATCAGAACTTATGCCAATATCTGACTACCTTGAGGGTTTTTTTCATCACTCCACACTGTCACATATTATAAACTCTATTATAGAATAAAACATGTGAAAGCTTCAGGACATTCAAAGTGTGTTTTGTGAAGTCCTAGTTTGGTAACAAGCTATTTCTCCAACCTCTTATAGGGCACTGTATCACATTCTAGTCCCATCACTTAAATGCTCTTTCATGAGCATGACAGCCCAGTGTACTTCAGACCAACAGTAGCTGTAAATATCACCTTGGTTCTGTAACATTGTGAGATGGGCCTGGCTTCATTAATTATGGTGGACTAGAGTATACCTGTAACCCTTATAAGCATTGACTAGAGATTTCATGAAAATATAGTGTTTTTTCATTTTTAAAAATCACAGATCTTGTGGACTTTCTGTAACTGATCAATGGAGAAGGAAGTAAATTTTGAGATTAACCAGTGCTACATCACACAAGCATGTGTTTTACTATACATTTTTATCATATGTTACTGTCAGAATGAAAGTACTGTCAATTTAGTGTGACATCAGAGCAAAACATCACTAAAATTTGAATCTACACTAATAATTTTTAAGAAAATACTGATTTTTATTATATATGACCTATAATACTAATGTTATCATTGGTATGACTAGGAATTTAAGCAGTTATCATTTCAAAAGTTGGTAATATTGGACAAGAAGTTACTAAGGATTGCAAGTATCAATGAGATCAGATTAATATAGTAAGAGGCTACCTTAGACTATTTGCCCAGATTAGAAAGACTATTTGCTTCCTGAAGAAATGGCATTAAATCTGAATCAATGGCGTACACCTGCAGTGTAGCTATAGAGGAGGGTGATGGGGGATCACTTAAGCTTATTTGTGATCAACCAAAATAGCAAGACCTATTACAATCTTCCCTGGTTTTACTATGAGTATCCACATTGACTGTGTGATTTCTTTGTATTGTTATCTGTTCTGTTACTTTCACATGTATTGCAATTTTTTCTTTTTCGTTATTTGAATTTTTATTCATGTTATACTTTGACAAAAGTTTTAGGTTTTTCATTTTTGGAGTACTGTCATCGATGTTTCATATAACATACTTATCTATCATGCATACTCCCATGCTACCTTGAATCCTTATCTCTAGAGAAGTATAATAAATGGATTGTATTTTTAAATATCACAAACATAACAGTTTTTTTCATATTCCATACAACTGGTATATGAAATTCCTATTACTTATTTTATTTATTCCATTTTACTTGTCATTTTTATATACTGTGTTATTTCTGCATCATTATTATCAGAAGTACCAGATGTGATGACTCATTTCTATAATCCCAGCAATGAGGAAGTTGAAGTAGGAGAATCACTTCAAGTTCACTGCTAGCGTGGGCTACATAGTGAGTTTAAGGAGAGCCCATACTACACTCTGAGACCTTGTCAGAGTACACACACTCACACACACACACACACACACACACACACATATACAGTTCATTTGTTCATTATTTTAGTTCATGTCTGTTCATTAATTATTGTTTTCTGTTACATAATTTTTCTTCCAAATTATGTTTTCTCATATAGATCTAACAAGTACCACTTATTTGATAAAAACCATTTTTGATGATATTTAGATAGGTAAGGTCCTAGAATAACTATTCAGGTCTTGGTCATTTATATAACTCCCATACTTAGTGTAGTATGTATCAGCAACAGATTGCTATTATCCTTTCTCCAGACCTGACCATTGTGTTTAAAAAAGAAACTAGAGTAGCAGGTCTACTATGCATATTTTCACTGCTTTAAATTCACGATGATATAAAAAAAAATGAAGAATGCACTTGCCTAGTGTTTGATCTTTACCACATACATCTAACGTCACGATCAATTGCTTTTAGTATTTTCTTTGAAATCATATAAAGGTTTATATGTGCCAAATTTCATAAGGATCACATGATAAGGTCAAGAAATACAAATTCCAAGGCAGAATTTATATGCCCAGTTCACATATGACAATAATACTATATAACCATATGTTGAATATAATACACTTTATGTAAATGCTATTCTTGAAAGCAATCCAATCAATAAAACCTAAAATAAATAACTCTTTAATAACACATTTCAAATAGACAGAAAATGGAATAGATAGGCTCTGTGGCAAGACTATCCCAATAAAATTGACATTCAGAGGCTTTTAAACACAGTGAGTAAAAAAATCATGAAACAAAAAAAACTGAATATTAAGTTTTTTAAAAACTTACTGTACTGTATATGCCAAGATGCAGCAGTCATTTTTATTTAAAGAGGTGTTACAGTAAAAACTGTATTTCCAAATATTAAAAAGCAAATTCATTTTGCTAGTATCAATAGCCAAATATAGTTTGTTAAAATATACTGTATTAACAAAAAAGTAAAAGTTATATAACATTAAACAGGAAAGTGTCAAAATAGAAAAACTCACATTTCAATGAAGATTGGAACTACATTGAGTTTTATCATTAAAGAAGGTTATGGGAAAGCTACTGAAGGTAACTTCAAAAGCCTAGTAGTAAAAAATGATTATAATGTTGGTAAAACTCTTAAACAGATCAAATAACCCATAAGTAGTTCTAATGCACTGAATCTTTGAACATGTGTGCGCCTTTTTCAAGCTGACAGGGTTGCCAGTTTTTCTTTGTTTCTAACATTTTTTTTAAATCCAAGTTTTAAACTGTTAATACTCAATAGCTCAGAGTACAAAGCTTTGCCCTCAAAGGTTATCTGAGCTGAAATTTAAAATGTCTTTTTTCTGTTTAGTAGTGGGAAACAAAGTTTTGTGACCCCATCTTGTATAGACAGTTTTGACTTTTTCCATATAATTACTCATATACTGTAACACACACAAATATACAATGAAGGGTCTATGTAGTTATTTAGATATTTTTCCGTTTGTTCATCAACTCAAATTCATACATTTACTCTATAAAGACTTACAAATAAATAATCTGATGATATCAAAAAGGGGAAAGGAAGAGGGGGAAAAGAATTGAAATATGTTATATATGTGTTGCAGTAATTCTCCATAATGAATGCAACTATTATATACTCATGTACTGTACAAAATTCATAGACTAAAATGAGATGTTATTAGTGTAACTGATATTTTTAATACTAATTTTGTCTCTTCAGATCCTGGGAAGACACTGCCTGAAGGCCTTGATTACAGCACTGTGTGGCTACAGACAGTACCTGGAGAAACAGACAGTAAGAGTGGTATACCACCTTCCCTTGTAACACTACAAATTAAAGACTTCCTTAATGGACCAGGTGATTATAGTAATTACATATAAGATCTGTTGGAAATTTTGACTTTTTTGCCAAAAATAAATAGTTCATTTGCTTTCCTAAAATGTGCTGTCTTTGGGCTGTCCCTCCTAGAGATCAAAAGACAAATATAAATATGCTTTATAATTACGTCTAGCCTGACAAAAAAGTGGTTGATTAAAGAGTAGCTGGGTTAAAGCTAAAAAGCCAATATTTTATTTCTACCTTTTGTCTTAATTGTGTTGTCTTAAACAGTTGGTCTTATCCTCTCTGTGTCAGGTCTTTTTTGTTTGTTTTGTTTTTGATTTTCGTTTTGTTTTTATTTTCCGGTACTGGAAAAAAAAAAAAGATAAAATAGGATTAGTTCATAGAAGAATAACAGACTTTGTTTAACTCTTATTTCTCATGGAGTCTTGCATTTGCTTTCTATTTGTCTTTCGCTGAGTATGGCTAGGAAGCTGTCTTGCAATTTCTGTTTGATCTGTTTGTGAAAGGGATAGGGATTTGCAAAGTGATGGTTGATTCAGCCCCATATTCTGAACACAACCAAATAAATTGAATCATAAAAGAAATACCAATGAATACATAAAACTATATGTTAATTCCTCCAGCATTTGATATAACTATGTAATAGAAATATGATTTTTAAGGTAATTGTACTTTTGTGTTTCTTAAGGTACTTTTCCAATTTGGGAATTAGATATATAGCATTTCTGATTTCATGTCCTTTCAATAATGATGATAATATACCCAGAAATTCAAACTTTTAAGTAATTTAATTGAAGTAGTTATTTTGCAGTAGGGCTGCTCAATCTTGAGGCTCCATATGAAGCATCTCTGCAGAATGTGTTAAAATGCAAGTGGAAGATAGGGCTTGCAAATCTGCATTTCAACAAATTCCTAGATCAAGTGATTGTTATTTAGGGACTATGCTATGTATAGACATGGTTGCTTATCCAACTGTTCATATATGACTTTTCCAAGAGAAGTAGGGATAGTCTTTGAGGGTGCAATTTCAGAAATTTGAGGCCACAGGAGAACAGTTTTCAGAATGTTGCTTTTATTCTCAGAAATTAAGCAGAATGGACATTATAACTAAAAGTACTCTTACTTCCTTTAAAATTAAGAGAAAGTTAGTTTAAGTGTTTGAGCTCTGTGGAGCTTCCTGACAACCTTGTACTGCTCCTAAATTTATTTTCTTGGATAAAAATTTTCTTACTGTGACAGTTTATCATTTCAAATAGGTAAGTAGGTACTCCACAGATTAATTAACTTCTGTGATTATATTCTTAGTCTATGTTAATTTGAAAATCAAGAAGCTATAGGGAATAGTAATATTATTTGAATGGAATAACAAAACATTGAAACAATTTTGGCATATTGAATATACTATTTTATAGATTTTTGGCAATTCATAAAAAATTTTTCAGATTTTACATAATAGGAGTATGAGGAAGGTCATCATTTATACTGAGAAGGGGGAAAACAAAGCTTATAATATTCTCTATTACCATTTCTCTCCCTTAAAAAATAATAAGGCATTACAAATAATGTTTCTTATGCAATGTTCTTATTAAGTATTATGACAAAGAAATGTCTGCCATTAATTTTTTTAATCACATAACATTCCCAAAGAATGCCTTACTGCTGCATATCCAAAGTGGCAAACATTTTTGTGCTATTGAATTTAGGTTACAGTGATAATAGTTAAATTTAAACCCTCAAATATAAGGAAAAATTTTCTTCAAAAAAATAGCATTTTAAAAGCTCTTAAAATCCAGCCTTTCAAAATTATTTTTTAGAGATTATTTTGTGTGAATAAGGTGATACAAATTCTGCAACTTGGATTTGGAAAACCATTCACTTATTTCTTCTGTTCACTTAGAATTAGCTTAGGCAAATAGCTGGTCCTAATTGTACACCAAAAACTCCTTCAAGGGTCTCCTAGCCCCCACCTCCTTCCTTCAGAGGCAACAATTGTACCCATTAGCAAGGTCAGTGGCTTGGAGAAACCTGGAAAGCAGCAGCTACCAAAAACCCACTAGAATAATATCTCCAGCAGGTGATAGATTAGTTGGAACAAATTGGAACCATTGCAGTTCAGCAATCCTGGTTTCTTTCAAGCTGTTTTTAAAATGTCGTCATTTTAATACACAATCTAAGCCCTGCGGAACAGTCCACAGCAGGTTAATTTGAATCATATGATGTGTCACTGCCCTCAGCTGACATGAGCTCTATTCCATGTGTGAAGCTATAATAAATCCATTCCCAACCGAGGAAAATTCCCCGTGAGAAGGTGAACTAATCCAGGCCTCACACTGGCATGCTAGCCCTCCGTAATTGAAAGCAGGGCCACCTGTTCCCAGCACAGTTAGCCTACAGAGGAAAAAATTAGTGTTAAATCAGATACTTCTTATATTGAAAAATCATTCTACTCTTGCAAATTCAAATTCAGCTGTAATGTGTTTGGTATGACATCACACAAAAATGGAAGAATGTGCCCACTTGATCCCAGTTTAAAAGTTTTGTTAACCATAGGATTTCTTAACTTTGAAATGAGCTTTTTTTTTTTTTTTAATTTAATGAGAGCTGACACATGAGAAGAACTGGAAGGGGTGCAGATTTTTCTAATTAACTCAGGGTCATTTACAAAAATATTGGAGCTCCCTGGTATTTTTTTACATTGTTCTTTTGCAGAAAAATCTTTGAACCACACCTCACTGTAGCCATGAAATGACATTTAAATAACAACAAAGAATAAAAGTACCAAATTAAGACAAATTCTCAAGTCATGTCTCTTGTATTATAAATTAATTATTAGCATGAATCCATTGGTTCAGTATCCACATAGCCATAGTTGAAATACATGGTTCCTGATACCTTTTTTTGGATCTCATCCTATCTTGTTTATTCATTATTTACCTGTGAAGTTTTCAGTTTTACTAATTTTGTATTTGCTTTGGATTGGTTTTATCTCTGGTTCTATGATTTTTGTTTTAAAAATAGGTGTGACTTTTAAGTGGTTGTAATCTTATTCTGAATATTGTTTTCTTTTGTGTTAACTTGGTGTTTTGTTACAATAATTTTAATTTGTGCTTAAAAATTCCTAAACATCCTAAAAATATTGTATCTCCACAAGCTTATTTAAGTGAAAATAAATACTTAAGTGCTGTAAAGACTTCTCATGTTACAGCAATTAGCCTTACTTATGTAAAGTAAAAATTTTAGCTTATTTTCTCCTAAATATTTGTGTTTTTTAAATGTCTTTACTTGATGAACTCTGCATTTGTGTTCTTTTCCTATTAAATTTATTACTTGATGGAAATTAAAGAAGATTGACTCAGGGAAACAGAGAGATTCCTAAGAAAAATGACCCAAAGAAATTGAAGAATAAATGAAATTATTTTTTCCCCATTTATGCTGGGTGTTACAACTAGAGAGACTTAAGCTATGTTCCCTTTCTTTCTTTTCTTTTTTAATTTTGAGAGAGTCTTGCTAAATTGCCCAGATTGGCTTACCATCCTCCAATCTTAAACTCCCAAGTAACTGAGTTTACAGGGATGTATCACTATGCCTGGATAATAATACAATTTTTAAAGGCCAGAAGATTTAAGGTGAAAGAAAAGGTCTTTAGGAACTAATTTTAATTAATTCATTTTTCTTAATGTTTCCCTAAAATTCTGTCTTTTATCCTTTCTTTCCTAAAATTGGGATAAAGCCCATTGGCTAGCCACTAGAGCCTTGACACTAAGTTAATTCAATTTTACAGCCATACTATAACTATTTCCTATGTTGAAGAAATATAAATTAATTAATAAAACCATAAGAACCTTGATGTTTACATTTCCTGGGTTTTTCAAGGTCCAGTTTCCAGTGTCAGCATTAATGTTATTGCAGTGTATCTTCCCCTTGATTTATCAGATAAATCCATAAATTTAATGTCAGGATATCAAATAGAGAATGGATTGAGAATTTGAAATGCAGGAAAGCCTTTCACATTTCAACTTAGCTTTTCAACTATAATTTATATTTTAAGGAGAAATGAAAAAAAAAATTTGTAACAAACTGATTTTTAAATAAACTTTAGTTCACTCAGAAAACCATCCAATTTTATTAACAAATTTTCCACCAATATAACAATAAAGCTTATCACTTACATTCCTACACTACAGAATGAAAGTACTTGAAGTCTTCTTTGAAAGTCTAGTTAAGGGTTGTACCATCTGGTGGGCTGCATTTATAATTAATTGGACTCAAAGATGCTTATCGTGGGTTGGTAAGCCTATAAGCGGCTGGCACCAGCTCACAAACTGAGTCAGTGGAGTAGCAGGTATTTAATTTTTTAGAAAATGTCTTCATAAAGGTTCATTCTTTCATAATTCTTCCTCTACAGAAGAGAGTGAAGGAGGTTCAAGAATGACCTGCTATAGAAGCGATATGAAGTAGGCTAACATGGAAAAGAAAAGAAACATTATCTGGTTTCCCTAACTATTGCTTCCATACAGCTTTCTTTCCTTTAACTCTGTAGCCCTGTAGCTTCCCAAGAATGCAGGGGCTGAGCTTTCTGTTCTCATCTCGGAACAAAAGCTTCAACCATCCCATTTTATATTAACAAATTCCAAATGCTTAGCTCTAGTTTTGACTTACATCTAACTCCAAGATTGTTTCTCCACACACCTAGTAGATATGTTTCACTCTTTAAACATGTTCACATTATGTTCCAGGGCTTGCATTTTTCACAGAAAACAGAAAATAATAGCATTATTCCAGCCGTGTACTCTCCTATGGCACTATCATTTTTTATTTTTCCTTCTTTCTATTTGAGGTCTTTTCTGTGGTTTTTTTTTTTTTTTTCTTTTAATTACAGTGATCCTCCATAGTATATACTACTTCCTTGGTTTAAATGTTGTCCTTGATTATTCCACAGTTCATTAACTATTAGCACCTTAACTTCAGATTCTTCTTTGATTTATTCATTTATTTATTTGGTAGTTTTGCTATACAGCTTAAACTAGTAGTGATCCTCCTGTCTCAGCCTCCCAGCACTGGGATTACAGGAGTGTACCACCATGTCTGATACTATTCATCCACAAAGGCAGGATAAATGTCTTATTCTTTTCCTTTAATTTTCAAAAATAAATTGCCTTTCTAGAACATCCAAATGATGGCCAGTTAATTGATTTTTTAAAATATTTATTTATTTATTTATTATTTTATTTTATTGAACTACAAATGTCAATCAGACAGTTTCAATACACCTTAACAATACAGATTCGATAAATTAATACATTGCAAACTTTTCATAATGTTTTGGTATTGTACAAGGTGCATACATGATATTATATTTACAGATATTATTTTAGCAGATATCTCTTATCAGTGAATTAAGAGTGTAGCTGCTTACTTATCTTATTTTTTATACCTGAATTATATCAAAAATTCAATAATTATTTTCCTAATGGATGACCGTAGTACTAGAAGCCAACATAATATCCTGTCCAACCACCATTAGTGCAGATCTTGCCTCTCATAGAATTATGTAGAAGCACAGCGTTATCTATCCCAACTGTACTGTCTATACACACACATCATGATTTTTTCTTTCTACACCCCTTCCTTTGTCTA
>PVKA01010743.1:0-63306 GCA_004027165.1 Ctenomys sociabilis
ATTCTATGAGAGGCAAGATCTGCACTAATGGTGGTTGGACAGGATATTATGTCGGCTTTTAGTGCTATGGTCATCCACTAGGTAAATAATTATTGAATCTTTGATATAATTCAGCTATAAAAAAAACCTGTAAATATAATTTCATGTATGCACCTTGTACAATACCAAAACGTTATGAAAACAGTTTGGAATGTATTAACTCATCGACTCTGTATGGTTAAGGTGTCTTGAAACTGTCTGATTGATATTTGTATTTTAATAAAATAAAAATAAATGGAAAAAAAAGCATCCAAAATAGTAAAATACACAGAGATCTATATTAGAGAGAAAGTGAAAGACAACTGCCTTAAAATGAACAGTAATCTTTCTACAACCCTTCCTTTGTCTACACCTGTCAAAAGTGGGCACTCCATTGACATTCAACTAACTTAGGTGCTTGAACTCGACACCACAATCCAACACAGTCCAGCATTCTGCAACCATAATGAGTTATTCAAAGAAATTGTCGACCACAGCCATTTACAGCTCAGCTTAATATTATGGGCTCACGAGGTATACTTCATTTTTATACTTTTATAGACAGTACAGTTGGGATAGATAACACTGTGCTTCTACATAATTCTATGAGAGGCAAGATCTGCACTAATGGTGGTTGGACAGGATATTATGTCGGCTTTTAGTGCTATGGTCATCCACTAGGTAAATAACTATTGAACTTTTGATATAATTCAGCTATAAAAAAAAAAGATAAGCAACTACACTCTTAATTCACTGATAAGAGATATCTGCTAAAATAATATCTGTAAATATAATATCATGTATGCACCTTGTACAATACCAAAACGTTATGAAAACAGTTTGCAATGTATTAATTCATCGACTCTGTATGGTTAAGGTGTCTTGAAACTGTCTGATTGACATTTGTATTTTAATAAAATAAAAGTAAATGGAAAAAATAAAAAAAGAAAAAGAAAAACAGCTCAAAAAATTTTTCCTAGTGGAACTGCTTATTCTCTCATATTGGATTCTTCCTTTCACTGGAACAGAGGAATAGGGATTTGTAGCTGAAGCATGATATAATTCCATCCTGTTCCCATCAAAACTAAATAGGCTTGTGCTGTCTATACATTGAATCTAGCTGCACTTTTTTCCTGTAGGATGTGTTAACTGCATGTTTTCTGCACTAGAACTGTATTCAGTCTGTGCTCTCCCTTTAATGCAACTCTGGAACTGCTGCTAACCCTAAAGGATTTCATTCTACGTGATAGAGTAGACATACATTGGAGGTAAGAAACGGGACCAGAGCACAGAAAGGAAGCTTTGTAGTAGATCTCTTGTTACTCCTGCTGCTGCCTGACTGTATCTCTCCCAAGCATATGTTTTCAATAAAAGTTAGTTTTGCTTAAAAATAAAAAAAATTAAAAAATGAACAGTAATCAACAGAGATTCAACCTGATAGGAGATAAAATGAAAGATATCCATGCTTTTGGAGAAAACCAAAAGAGTGCTAACAGCCATACCTCCAAAATTGTTCGACAGATTGAAGGCAATACCAATCCAAAGTCCAAGACCCCGTGTCACAGAATTAGAGAAAAGTATTCTATCATTTGTTGTATGCCAGGAGACACAAGAATTGGAAAAGCCATTACCTTAGTGACTTTTTACTCATTGCTGGAACAAGTACCCGACACTCAAAATGAAGGAGGGAAAGGTTTATTTAGCTCTCAGGTACTGGAAGTTTCGGTCCATATTCCATTGGCTGCAAAGCAAGCGACAGCAGTTCATGGGGCAGAAAACAAGGGTAGAGGAGAAGCAGCAGCTGCGGTGTCCAAAACTTCTCTCTCCCTTCTACAGTGACTGGGAAGACCGTGCTCCAGGGCGAAGATCAGAGCTCCCCCAAAGTGGTGCAGCTGCGAAGATCAAGCTCCTCTGAAGACTGGGACTTTTCAAGGGTCATGGCTCAGGGCGGCAGAAAGCCTTTCTCAATTCCTGGACGCAGCCCATCTGCAGTGCTGGGCCCTCACGCTGAGAGCTGCCTGAGCTGATTCAGCCAAGTTGACACAATATATCAACTAACATAATCCGCGCTTTGTATACTTGGCAACTTGACATATACTTTTTAAAGCCAATTTCCAGGAACATAGACACCCTTAAGCACTTTACAACTTGAACGCTGTAGAACATTAGAACCACAGCATTTTGCCCCTGGCCCTCCACCCTCCAAAGACTTACTCACATCTGTTTATGCAAAAGGCATTTTAGTCCATGTCTGAGAGTTGCTGAAGTCCTAACAGTTTCAGCTATGCAGAAAAGTCCAAGTCCCCAGCTTCCAAGGTCTAAGGCCAACTCTTAGCTGTGAGCCCCTCTACAGATGAAAAGTTAAATACTCCCAAAATTGAAAGGCACAAGATAAACATTACTATTATAAAAGTTGCAAACAACAAGGGAATACAAAGCACTGGGAAAAATGCAAGTCCAAAATCAAGAAGGGCAAACATTAAATCCTGTAGCTCCATATGGAACATCTAAGCAATCTGTGAAATACTGTGAGCTCCATGCGGATCCACCCCTACAGCACTCCTGTTGGTAGCTCCCATGGCTTCTCTCTTAGGCCAGCTTTCTCCTTCCTTGCAGTTTCCCTTGGATGATCCCTGTTCCTGCCTTTTTCAAACTTCTGGCGTTTCCATTGAATAGGCTTCTCACTCACAGCTTTACATACTGCCTTCTCAGGGGCACACTGCCCGGCCTCCCAGGCCTTCTGAAACGGAGTGGGAGGCCTTCTTAACCTCCTGCATTATGGAGCACCTAAAACCAACACTACGTGGATGATGCCAAGTCTGCTGCTAGGTGGACTGTCAGCCAAGCTTCTCTCTCTCTTGATTATAAGGGTCAATGAACTGATGAACACTCTGATCATGATTCCGAGGAACAATTCTCCATATCACTGCCATTTTGGAACCCGGTGTGGCTGCTGCCACCAGGTTCTGCTGCTTTTTCCACAAGGCAAAGTCTCCCAGCCTTGTGGTTCTGAGGCTGCAAAGGGTGGAAATCTGCTGCTCCTGGGATGCCCTCAGGCCATCCTTTCCATTCTCTTGTTCCTTCCCAGCAATGCAGATCCTCTTAACTCTGTCTTTGCATTCCACAGCTTTATTGGAGCTTCCCTTTTGGCCCAACTCACAGTTTAAACCATCCTGCTGAGCTTTGGTCTTGATTTTGACATAAAAAATGGCTAAAAGTCTCCAACAACAGTCATGCCATTGCCTCAATATTTAACTGCTTTGCAATATCTTTTGAGAGATTAATCAGTCACCAAGCTTAATCTCAGTGTCAGGTAATGTTTCTGGACATGAGCAGAATTCAGAGAGACGTGCTGCCAAGCCATAACACAAATCTTGCAGAATCCAACAACCAATGCAGTCCTTCTTCCCAGCAGAAGAAACCTCCCCAGCCTGTCTTTATAGGCAGGATTTCTATCAGCCTCTGGTCTTCTGTGCTTTGACCAGAATCTCACATATAGAACAACCAAAGCTATTCCAGCTCTTTGCAAGTAAGCAACATCTCTGAATCTTTCCTATATCTTCCCATAGGCCATTCACAAAAGCTTATAATCCACATGGTCAAGTTTAGCCATACCAATGAAACCACTTCACTGGTATCAAATTCTGTCTCAGTTACTCTTCTCTCATTTCTGGGAAAAATGTCTGACACCCAAAATGAAGGAAAGAAAGGTTTATTTCGTTCATAGTTCCTGGAGGTTTCAGTCCATACTCAGCTGGTTACAAGGCAGAGAGAGTGGCACATGGGCAGAGGGTAGCAGTTCAATGTGGGCAGAAAACAACATAAGAGCAAGAGCAAAATGGGAGGAGTAGTGGCAACAATGGTGACAGAGAGTGCCTAACTCTGGACTACCTTTATTCAAGTGCTCAGAAGTCATATGTAGTTACGGGCTTCCATGCTACACAGTACAGAGGAGTAGTGGCAGCACTCACACCCACAGTCCCAGCAGCACTCACACCCACAGTCCCAGCAGCACTCACACCCACAGTCCCAGCAGCACTCACACCCACAGTCCCAGCAGCACTCACACCCACAGTCCCAGCAGCACTCACACCCATTATCCCAGCAGATCATGAGCTAATCACTAACTGGAGAAGTTCACCCCTGACTACATGAGACTTGGGGGGACACTCAGACACAAACCAGAACAAACACAGTTGTAAATATTACATTGTCACACTGATTGGAGAAACTGAAAGCGTAAATAATATGTAAAATTTATAATAGATATTGTAAAAAAGGAAGGAAATTTTTCAAAAGTAAACGGGGAGTTGTGGGAGTTAAGAATAAAAAATAAGTAAAGCTGAATGATTCATAATAAGGTCTCTGAGGACAAAGTTTAGGGGAAACAAAGAGGACGTCCACTGGGTGGCAAGCCACA
This sequence comes from Ctenomys sociabilis, assembly GCA_004027165.1. Classification (NCBI taxonomy): domain Eukaryota; kingdom Metazoa; phylum Chordata; class Mammalia; order Rodentia; family Ctenomyidae; genus Ctenomys; species Ctenomys sociabilis. The sequence continues at coordinate 4,439 of PVKA01010743.1, forward strand.
AGGACAGCAAGGTAGCAACAAAGCAGGATAAAATGAAAGCAAACTTTGTAAATAAAACACAGAAAAAAGGGTTGAAAGGAGGGGACGAGAATGGGCGAAAAAGTAGAGTTAGGATACACAATTTACAGGAATAAAATTTTTGTGATGAAGGTGATCATTATGTAAATAAAGTAAAAATTTGTTGGTACACTCATGAAAATAAGTCAAGTACAATCAATGGTTGATGAAAAACAAAATGCCTGAATGAGTGACTTTGTTTAGGTAAGTACACAAGCCTGTCATCATTTGATCCACGCAGAGACTATTGCAAAGAAAGGTACATTAGTCTGTTTGCTATTGCTGTAGCAAAATGCCTCAATAAGATAATAAGAAAAGGAATTTTATTAGGTTCATTTGTGCAGACTCAAGGCCATGGTACTGGTATCCTCTGAGCTCTGGTCACGGCCTCACGACAGATGGCTTGTGTTTGAGAGGGATGCCATTTGGTGCAACAGGAAGCCAGGGTGAAATCGAGGTCCCATAAGAGCTTCATGATCCCCTTCACATGTTCTCCCAATAATCCAACCATCTCCTACTGTGGGCTGCCTACCACAGTGGCTGCCTATCTAAGTGTCACAGCCTCCCAGCACAGCTACACTTGGTCCGAGCTCCTTACACATGAGCACTTGGAATATGCACACAACCTGTAAACAAACTAGAGCAGAAGGTGAGACTTCACCCCCTCCCCCGCCCAAATTCCTCACAATAGAATGCAGTTGCCGTAACATAAAGGCAGAGACCATGCTAGTCACTGAAAATCTGAAATTGTGTGGTTCCACAGTTTATGGCTATATTCAAGATATATTGGAGTATTTTCTTCTTTTAGAGATACATTAAAATTATCATAATGCTATTTGAAACCACAAATTAGAGATAGCTGAATTTGTTTACCTATTTCAGAAAAAAAATAGAAGGTGTGTGATTTCATTTATCTTCAAAGTTTAAGGTTTGAGCATATAGAAAACAGGAGAATTACGTTCTGTTGCATTTTCTGTCTTTTACCCTGTAGCACAATGTCATCCAAAAGAAATAAAATGAAAATCACAAATGTTGGTGCCACTTGTAATATTAAATTTTGTAGTAGCTACATTAAATTAAGTAGTAAAAAACAGGAGAAATTGCATTTAGCAATGTTTTACTTAACCTAGTATAAAATGATTATTTCAACATGTAATATTGTTCAGATATGGTAATTTGTCCATGTTAAGTCTTAATGAAGTGAATATTTTACATGCCCGGTGCCTAACTCTGGACTACCTTTGTTCAAGTGCTCAGAAGTCATATGTAGTTACGGGCTTCCATGCTACACAGTACAGCTCTAGTTAGATGTGGAAACAAATCTCCATTTTGGTGCAGCAAAACTCAGCAAGATAAACACTCACAGGAGACCAATAATGGGAAGAATCAAGGCTTTTATTGCCAGCTGGACAACAATATGATGGAAGATCAGGGAATGTCTGTGACCAGAGAACTTATACTGAGTTGTTATACATTTACAAGTCACCATAGTAACCTCATAGTGACCACATTACCTCATTTGGAATTAAACAAAAATGGAAAATGGAGTCTCTCTTGCCATATCCATTTCTCTCACTCTCTCTTGCTGTGTCAGTTTCTTTTGGTCTATACCATTTCCTGCATATCAGAACCTATCTTTAACCTGTCTTCATTAGACATGTGTTCTTTGTTATTAAAGTAAGCCAGGAAGAAGGTGAGCCTTAGACAATCAAGAGATGTAAAGAGAGGCTCTCTGTGCTGCAGTCTAGGATCCCTCCCTCACTGCTCTTGCCATATCATCAGGCCAAGAATGCCTGTTTCTGAATTTTAAGTTATGGAAAAAAATAAAAAATATAGCCTACAAAACTGTTTTAAAAATAGTATGATTAGTAAGAGCACAGCTTTGGAGTAAACAAACCTAGGTTGGAATGCTGGCTTTGCCTGCCTCTAGTTTTATCACCTAAGTGATAATATGAGCCTCAGTTTCTTTATGTGCAAAATTGGGGCTGTCATGACTACTTTGTAGGATTATCATGAAAGGAAAAATTAACTGGGAATAAAATGACACAATCATAGATGCACAATTATACAACGAAGTTTCCTACAGATGCTCTATAAAATCCTACATATATTGACTCTGTAGACATAAAATAGCTGCTGGAGTACGCAGCACACAAGCACTCCATAATTGCTGCTGCTGTTGACAGTACTTAGAGAATTTGTAAACCAGCCACATTTCATAAAACATACAACATGGAGAATTACTTATAAAAAATTTGTGACAGAGATATTTATGTAAGTGACACAGTTAGAAAAGTTAGGAGCATAACATTTCCAATAATTATTTCTAAAATCATGTCCAAATAAAATAAATGTATATATTTAGACATAGCTTATGTTAAAATATTATCATTTTAAATTTTGTGTCAGACGGTTCTCTCAATTATGCAAAGCTTTTAATTTCGGTTTTTAATTTTAAAGGTAGTTGTCATAGTAACTTCCATATGCTGCTGAAAATGGTACTAAAGAGAAATGCAAACATTTCCAAAGATTTTTTTCAGTATGTTGCAAAAATATTATACAATATTTAGCAGAAATGCTGTAAGTCATAGTGAGAGAAAAACCTCCATGGAGAGCTAAAATTGTACTTATCCAGAAATGTTAAATGGGAAAAAAGTGTGTGTGTGTGTGTGTGTGTGTGTGTGTGTGTGTGTGTGTGTGTGCTGTATGGTTTGTATCTACTTGCTCCCCCAAAGCCTCACGTAAGTCATAGGGCAGACTTCTAGAGTTTGTGATTAATTCATGATCCACTGGGATTATAGGTGTGAATGCTGCTGAGATTATGGGTGTAAGTACTGCACACAGCCTGGGGCAGATAGGCTGAATTCAGCATAAGGGAGACAGACTTCCTCTCTCTTGGCCATCGTTGCTGCTACTTCTCCCTTTTGCTCTTCTGTTTTGCCACCGTCTGCTGCCATGAACTGCTGCTCTCTGCCATGCACCACTCTCCCCTGGAGCCAGCCAAGTGTAGACTGAAACGTCCAGTAACTGTGAGCTAAATAAGCCTTTTCTTTCTTCATTTTTGGTGTCAGGTATTTGTCCCAGCAATAAGAGAAGAGTAATTGAGACAGTGTGTGTGTGTGTGTGTGTGTGTGTGTGTGGTTCTGGATTGTGAGGGAGAAGGCATTGTTAGCATGTCCCTCTTTAAAAACTAATAGCATAATTGGGATCAAGTAATAATTATTTCAATAAACTACACAAAATTTATGAAATGGAGCCAATAGAGAGCCCAGGAATAATTTCTTCTGTTCTGTCAGGTCAGAACTTGCCACCTGTTACCATCTGGTGATTATGCCACTGAGTTCTTGTTGTTTTATAACAAAACATTTGCTCTGGGGAAAGGTTGCAGTCCTGTGTTTTAGGGGCTGAGGCAAGATTAAACAGGCTGGAAGTAAATAGTTATAAGCTAAATTCAGACTGCTGTGAGGAACAAGGCAGGATTTCAGCTCTTTGGTGGTAAGAATAACCTATGATTTGAAGACGTATGTGATGGAACACTTAAAGTTTGTTGCATTTCATTTTGTACTGAAACAGGATACATGAGAGTGGGAAATTTATAAAGTACAGGAATTTATTCTTCACAGTTGAGGAGGCTGGCTACAACTGAGAGTGTCCACTGATGAGTCCCTTCTTGCAGCATCCTCCAAGTTAGAAGGCAAAGGGCAGTGGCAGTCTAGTGCTTCTAGAACTTTCTTTTGAGCTAACTTCATTTTATTTTATTATTTTAGTTTCATTAATATGCATTTGAAGTATACAATGATTACACAGGTCATGAGGAATTTGTACATATTCATAATCCATCTTAATTCTGCTTTTTTGTCTCTCCCTCCCGCCCTGCTCCCAACAACTCTGTTCTCCGTGCTCTTCTTCCCTTCCGTTTGCAAAAGTTCTGTTTTCGTTTTGTGATCAACTCTTTCCACAGTTACTTTTCCCTTCTTTTGCTTGTGACCTTTATACTTCCCCAAAGCCTTATTTCCTTACAGTGTTACACTGGAGTTTGCATTTCTGTTACAGGAATTTGGGAGGATATATTCAGACTAAAATGCTTAACCTTGGGCTGGTCAAATTGCTCAGTGTATAAAAGCGCCTGCAAGCAGGTACAGGGGTCAGGGATTCGATCCACAGGCCTACCGTGCTGGCCCCGCCCCCAGGGCGCACTGAGACTGGGCAGCGTGGCACGTGCCTGTAATCCCTGAACACCCTATAGACCCTTTCTTGAAATACAGACAAAAGAAAATGATTAATCTATTAGAAACAATGGAATTCATAGAGCTTGCAGAATACTCATTATGATTCTCCAGGAATCGTTTCCTGGAGAATCAATGTTGGTATCATTGTTTTCCAACTGAGACCATATTGCCCACATTTCTCAGAACATTTCATAAAGCTAATTAATGCTCCATGGACCCACTTTGAGATTTTTGACTATAGCCAGAAAAAAATAGACAACAGCCTACAGTCTACCCTCTAAAAATTATTGAATACATCTCCTCTATCACCTCTTATACTGATATACATCTGATATTTGTGAGTTTATTATGTGAGTTTACAAAATGATTTCCATGTAACAAATTACCTTAAAATTGAAAATATTCACAACAAAATTTATCTTGCAGCTCTGTTGTTCAGAAATCTGGGCCCAGCTATCAATGGAGCTGAAGTCACATCTGAAAATTCATGTGGAAGAGGCACTTTTGTGAGCTTGAGCTCATTCATTCAGTGTTGGAAGGCTTTCTTCAGTCTTGAATAGACCTTTCCCATGGCTATCTCCATGACAAGTAACTGAAGAGAATGTAAAAGAGGACACACTTCTGAGTTTTCTACTCATCCCAACCAAGGCAGCAAAGGCTTTAAAACTAGTGTGTGAACATTACTAGAGGCTACCTATCTTAAAAGATACCTAATAAACATTTACCAATGCTTATGCCGAGTTCTTTATTAATGCTCTGTACATTTTTCTGAGATCCTGATAATGATGCTACTTTGCAAAATTACTAACCCTGTGTTTTAGAAAATGAAAATGAGGATCTAGAAATTTAAGTAAGGTTTCAGTGATCATATTCCTTATAAATAACAGGCTAACTATTAAATACCTTCTTTGACTAGTCCCATGAATTTTCAACCAAGGTTTTATTTATTGGGGCTTATCTATGTCACTGAATGCTTTATTCTAAAGATAATTGAATGCTGTACCAACGAAACAGTAAAGTGTCAATAAAATCATGAAAACTGAAATCAACATGCTTTTAGAATATCAAAGTACTATTTCTATTATTCTGTTTGCTGAAAATCTTGCCTTGAGACAAAAATTCCTTATTGATAATGTTTTAACAAAGAGACACTGCAAGATAGTTCAGTGGACTAAAGTGCCTGCTTAGGCAAGCTTAGGCAAGTGCGGCGACCAGCTCAACATGGTGAGCCAGCCCCACTATGTGGACTGAGCTGGCCAGAGTTCAGGCATGGTTGTGCATGACTGTAATCCCAGTGCTGGGGAGGTTGAAAGCGAGAGAATCACTGTCAACCTGCGCTGCATAATGAGACCCTGTAACAACCGCATACATTAAATAATGATAATAATAGTAAATAATAATAATAAAATGAAGAGGCACTTCAGTTCTAATTCTTAAGATGACAGAGAGCAAACTACAATTTATTTCAAATGAAGAAAGTTTTAGTCATAAAATGTAGCATGACAGGAGAGGGAAATGGCTGAAGATTCTTTACTTTGAGGAATTTTGCACCTATGTACCTCAGTTCAAACACATGAATTGTGCATGATCAAAATTCCTATCAATATTTTTGTCACAGTACCAAAAGTTCAGTTTATCCTGAAGTATGTATACAGAAGAAAAGTAGGTTTTTGTATATCCTATTAGCTTTTCTGTGCAGTATGTCTGATTGAAAAAAATAGATACAATCACTCTCCATGAGCACAGAGTAAATTGCAAACATCAGAGAAATGTGTTTTTCTATCTTTACAATTGGATTTCACAAAGACTGAAATCTCATTCCAGAATAATGAAATCATTGACTGCTGGGACAAAATATGTCTCTGAGTTTTCAGGAATTCTCTACAAATCTAAATTAGTTCAAAATGTTTTCAAATGATGTGGGGTTCGGGTGGCAAAACAATGCAGAGAGCTCAAGATCTTAGGATACTGAAAATGCCATATACTGATATATGAATGCCATCAAATATTTTTCCAAACCCATAGAATGCACAAGTCCAAGAATGACCTAGGTTGCAAACATAAAACTGCGGGTGATTATATTATTAGATAAAGATATTATGAACAGTCATACAGGTCAAAAGAGCCTAAACAAAAGATTTACATTTCAATGTAAACAGGCTCATCAGTTAGAGATCAAGCCTCAAGATAAAGTATAACCAGACCTATATGCTTCCTCAAGGGATAAGATAAATGGTAATACTTGGTCCAATAAAGTCTAAACAGACACCAGTCACCACAGTGTTGATCAAGACCCTTGGAATCATCCCTTTCTTAACAGCTCTTCATTCTTTCCTTGTACCCCTACTTTGTGACTTGCCTCCCCATGGGATCAGTATTACCTAAGTGGCTATACTTATAATCTTATTGGTTATTGTGTCATTAACTCACACTGTACTCACTTTGTGATTTTGCTCTATAAATCTTCCTCAATGAAGTGGGCTCATTGCAATCCACTTAGGACCCCTATTGGGTCTCAGATCTGGATCTCTCCCTGTCAGGTATTTCCTACTTTTAACCTCAGTTCTTTCTTAGAATTTATTCTTTGATTTTTGGGAAACACCCACTTGGCAAATCTGATACATAATAGGTTTGGAGTTATAGCAGTTCCCTTTCATCTTTTATAGGTATTATATCAATAATAATAATCAGAGAAGAACTTGTTGAGAGGTGAAGTTATTTCACTAAGTTCATTTTAAAATGCATCTTTATCTATGGTTCCTATGCTTTCCCTTCACACCACCCATTCTTAACAACTGGTGTCTTAGAACATTATATTACGTTTTCAGTTCTTTTTTCATCCAGAGAAAACTGATGTACAGTACTCTGAGATTTCATGTTTACTCTGTTACAATGTTAAGAAACATTTTTAAACAGACAGGTTCTCATTGATTGTGGTAGAATGCTTCTCCATTCCTAATGCCAGCACAACTTGTTGTGGAATATACATGAGTTATTACACATAGGAAAGTGAAAGAAACCTACCTAAAATCTTCCCTTCAAGCACTCAGGTGAATGTTAATAATAGCAGTTCTAAAATTTGCATAGCAGAATGAGGTAAGTGTTAGAAAGTCATCAGTGTCAAACTATTTACTAAGTTTTAGTGTTATCTTTTGTGCTACAGAATAATTACTGTCAGCTGTCACCATAATAGTACCACTTTCATTACAAATTACACTACAGGACTGGCCAGATAGCTCAGCAGATTAAAGTAACTACTTAGGCAGATGCTGGGGCAGGGGGTTTGATCCCAGGCCTGTCATGCCAGCCCCACCCCCGAGGTGTGCTGAAACAGCAACTGAGACTGGGCGTGGTGGTGCAACCCTGTAATTCTAGCACTTGGGAGGCTGAAAAACAGGAGGCTCACCATGAGTCCAATCTGTTCAGTGAGACCCTGCACTAAATACATTAAAGAAAAAAAAAAAATCACACTACAAACATCATGGTTTTACTGTAGAAAACAGCTAGGAATTAAAGAAATATTAATTTTCAATGATAAGACTATTTTACCTGCACAAATATTTTAAAATAATGTTTCTTTGACTTTAAAAACATATTGCTCTTTCAAGCCAAAGATAATAAAATTTTCATGAAACTTGAAAAGAATAAACCTAATTTAGCATAAAAGTCTGGGACATGGTGAAATATATTATTTTGCTGAAATAGCAAGATGAACTTCATAATAGAACTCAAGCTCTTGTGTAAAGAAAAACATTTTCAAGTAAGCAGTCCCTCTGGATCAAAACAGCTCTAGCTCAGATATCACACACATTCAATGCGTGGTGACCTTGGACATTTGGTTTAGGACAATTTTTTTTTTCTTCTTTTCACATTTGAGAGAAGGCTTTGAAAATCTCAGTACTGTCCATTGCAATACTTTCTGCCACAGAGATACAGAGGTATCTTCTTTCCTGAAATTGGTGGGAATTTACTTACTCTCCAGATATTAACGAACAATGAATGCAGTAGATAATGGTAACCAAAGGTACCATTAGATGAACTCACCTGCCCTTGATAGGCAACTTCCTGTAGGCAGAATCGGAAGGCTGTTCTCAGTCTACTTGGTGATGTGCCTGAATCACTTAAAATACAATACTCTTGGTGTTGCCAGCATCTTGGTGGAATAACTACGGCTGTCAAAAGAGGACTGAAACACTGACAGCTTTCATACACAGAACTAAAATAAGGAAGGCTTTTTATTAAAACTTAACTTTATTGGTGCAATTTAGATAATGATCACTTTTATCACAAGGAATTTCTATCTATACATGATACATCTCAGTTATTTTTTCTTTCTCCTCTCTGTCCTCTTTAAGCCCATATTCCTCTCCCTATTTACAAAGCTTTGTTTCCATTTTATCTTTCTTCCCACTTTTTCATTTCTCTTCTGTCCCTCCTCCCCATTCCCCTTTCCATTTCGACAATTAATTCCTATTTTATAAAATCTATTCTACATCCTGGTTCTTATTTACATTTTCATCTTCTCATACATACAAACGAGGCAATATTTACACATATGTGTCTGATATATTTCAGGGAACACAGAGAGACTCAGTTTCATTCATTTAGCTACAAATGTCTCAACTGTATACTTCTTTGTGGTTGAGTGGTACAACACTGTATAGAAAGTCCATATATTTTTGTCCATTCATTGGTTGACAGGGATTTGAGTTGTTTCTAACCAATGTGGATTGTTGTTAGCTGTTACAAACTACATTGTTAAAAATATGGGTGCACATGCAAAATGCAATATCAGAATTTGAGCTCACCAAAGGCAAATCCAGAGGACAACAGGATACACAAAATCAGAAGTCATTTGCCTGAATTTAATGGAATCCCAATAGAAGAAATAAAAAATCTGTTCATGATGCCTATAGCATATAGATATCAAAATACAAATAATTTCACAAGTTAAAAAAAAAGGAATCATGACCGTAATAAAAGAATGGCCCAGCAAATCTAGAGAGCACATAAATTAAAACAGAGGTACAAAGAAAAATAATGGAAAACATAAATGTCCGACATAGGAAAGAAATAGATCCATCACACAAACTCAAGTAGGTATCTAGGAAATTCAAATTTCTATTGTAAGTTTGTAAAATCAAATGAATATAGAATATCAGATCTATAAGACAGGATCACAATTAGCAAATATGAAAAGAAACATATCTTAAAAATAGTAAGGAACTATGAAAAAATGGTTCAGTAATTACAAGATGATGCAAAGAACAACGAGATAGGACTGACTGGAGTCAATGAAAACGTATGAGTCATTCCGAGATGGCTCAGTGGAATAAGTGCTTCCCTGGCAAGCACAAGGGCCTGAGTTCAATTCCTGGTTCCGACAAAAAAAAAAAAAAAAAAAAAAAAAAAAAAAAAAAAAAAAAAAAAAAAAAAAAAAAAAAAAAAAAAAAAAAAAAAAAAAAAAAAAAAAAAAAAAAAAAAAAAAAAAAAAAAAAAAAAAAAAAAAAAAAAAAAAAAAAAAAAAAAAAAAAAAAAAAAAAAAAAAAAAAAGGCAAAGGTCATAGAAAACGTCGAGAGAAGTGACAGCAGAACATTTCCCAAGCATGGAAAAACAATTTGACATACAGATAAATGAGACATACAGATAAATGAGATATACAGAACACCACTTAGTCATGACCAAAATAAATCTACATCATTATAATTAAGAGTCTAGGAATTCAGCACAAAAAGGAAGAATGTTTTTGATGGTCCAGGGCGCAGAGAGACTCAGATCATGTTTTTGCAAAGACTTCAGACCTTTCAACCTGACATAGAAGGATGAATTTCTAACTGTGACACCATGGAGATCCATAAGTTACAATAGTTGCCAGATGGTGCGATTTCACTCTGAGTATGGCACTTGAACAGATCTGATTTTCATAAGTATAATGTTTTCTAAGAGGTTGTTCATTCAAAGACATATTAATAACACATGCATTTAAAAGAGGGATGATAGTTCTTATGCCAAACAGTTTTCCTAAAGCTTTGGTTTAAATTTTGGTAAAATAAAAGAAATATGACTGAATTTTAATCTCTACTTGCATAACAATTAACACTATTATAAATACAACACTGATTACATCCCCTGAATTTTTCCATTGGATGCATATTCTCCAGTGTAAATACTCGATAACCTGATGAATCCCACACGTGACACACTTTTCTTAAGTCAATATCAAATTTTTTAAAATTTATTTTCCATAATTTTATTGAAGAACAAATAGCAATGAGACAGCTTCAAATCAAATTAGTAGGATAGATTCAATAGTTAATACATTGCATGTTGGTTTTGTAGTGGTTATTTGTTGTACAAGGTGCAGACATGATATTCTATTTACAAATACTATTAGAGCAGATGACCCTCCTAAGGCACACTATAGATCATCGATCACATTCCTCTGTGGCTCCATAATCTCCTTGATCAGAAAATTTGGGGCTCAACTGAGTTTCATGATGTTACAGAACAGGTTTTCCTATCTCCTGAGTCTTCACTGAAGTCTTTCACTTGAAAGGTTAGGGCCAAAATGTTGGCTGGTCTTATGGCTCTTGTATTTCTCCAATTTTTGAACTATGAACTTAGGTTGTTAACCATCCAGAAGAGAAGCTGATTAGTACCTTGCGACATATGCAGTTCAGTTTACCCTATTATCTGACTAAATTCCTTTTAGTTGTTGTTATACCTTTCTATTTGTATTCCTTCTTTTGATTTCTTATACTAGGGAGACTACAATATTTGCACAATATTTTCACTTATGAGCATATGTTCGAGTGGCATCCACTTAAATATAAATGCTTCAAGTTTATCATTCTTTATAGCTGAGTAATACTCCATTGTATAAAAATACTACATACATTACTAAATTGCCTTCCAAAGCTCTCTAATCAAATGCCAATAGAAACACACTCATAGTAAAACAAGTTGAGATTATTGCTTATTAAAGTCAGACAAAATATATACCACTGAACTACAGAGAATCTCAGAAAAAGGGAATCACAATTTACAGTTGAGCTTGAATTATGTATTTTAGGGAAAGTTTAATGACATAGGACTTTACTCTGGGTTAAATGCTTTCTGAAAGTGAGTAATTTAATTATACATTTTCATCAATTCTATTGATAAGGGAAGACTTGCACAAGGCAAATCTGAAATTGGTAAAAATATAAAATAAAATAGCGGCTGGCACTCCACAGATTGCTGCAACACTAGAAGCTAGGCACAGGCACAGGTTTCAGGGGAGCATAATTCTATCACCATCTTCAAATGTCTGGCTTCTAGAACTTTTCAGTGACAAATTGTTGCTGCATTAAGTTATGGGAAATTAATACAGGTGGGCTGGAATATCTCTTCAAAATAATATGGTACTTCATTGTATGTATAAATGCTGAATGAATTGAATAAACAATATAGTATATTCTTGAGCTAGTGTGGTTCTGGTTTCCATAAAGGATCAAAATGAGTAATGGAATCAATTATAAAATTTTGAGAAAATTTACATTTTGGGATATTGTAAAGACAGTCTACATTGAGGTTCATTATGTTCTTGTAAATCATTTTCTTATTTTCTTCAAAGAAGCACCCAATGAATATCAGAATTAAGAGTGCTTGAAAAACCTGAGATAGAGAATACTATCCCCAGCACATTGAAAGCTCCTTCGCTTTATTAAGACAGAAATCATGAATTAGAAAAGTACCATTCTTCTAAAGGCCCTGGGCCTTGAGAGTGCCAATTGCCCATAGCTCTCAGTGTTAGATTTGTAGTCACTGATTATTAATACCAGATGCTGTTGTTTGACTCCATGGGTTGCTAATCTCTGTCACTAACCTTCATCATCTGTTTTTCTATGGAGTTCTTCATGACTAACAACTCTTAAAATTGTAGCTCTTTTGAAGGAAGCCACTCCATCCACACTACTCAGGATAATTCCAAGTATATTTAAATGTCCCTCCCTGAGTACATACTACCTGGAAAACAAAGCATAAGTGGACTTGTATGTGGACTGGAGTGAGGACTTATTTAATAGGACTTGTGCTTCAGCAATGGGGAAGGAGATTTCAGTGTGTAAGAGAACACTCCTAGGTCAAACTAAGACATGTGAGAGGCATGCTGTTGATATGGAGCATCAGGTAGGGGATTAGCCCAATTCAAGCCTACTGATTCCAGCTTGCTGATTGAACAAAATTAAACTCAATAGTTAGGCTCAAATTCAAGTACACTATAGTCATAATAGATACCTCTCATGGTGGGTTCAGGGCATACAGAAAAACTGCAGCTATTATGGTGGCAATTTGGGAGAATATCAGAAAACCTGGAAATTTGACCAACAGTTGCCATGTCTCTGAAAAAAGACATGAGGCCAAAAATCAGGGAACCTCCAGAATGACTGTCCGTGTTCATCACTGTCTGTTAGAATTTTGGAGTATCAAAGATGGTCCTGAACCACCCCTTTCTCTGCCATGTTAAGTGGGGTTTCTTCTGCTGCTTCTTCATAAAGGTGGCAGCAGCATTTGGAGTGACAAGAGCAACAGCTGACAGCCTGGCTGCACCTCCTTTCAGGGTTGCCAGAGAAGAGATACAATATAACCTAGAAGTATATTGAAGCAAGATGTTCCAAAGGATCTCAAGGGACTGGGAGGCAAAGCGAAACAAGACTCAGAGGTCTCCAACAACCAAACCAGGTCTTCTTCCAGCATCACAGGAGAGGTGAGCATTCTTCAACTATCAAGATATTAGAAAAGGAAACTAGAAAAATGATATTTCTCATGGTTGTCTGTGGCACTAGTCCTTTATCATCCCATGACTATAGACCTCAACAAGGACCAGAAGGTGACTAACAATGTGAGCAAACCAAGGCACAGCTGCCATCACAGATGCCTCACCAGACACACCAAGTTCATGCAGGACAGGATCCAGGGGCTATGCAGCTTTGCCCCTTATGAGCGGCATGTCATAGAGCTGCTCAAGGTCTCCAAGAACAAATGCTCCCTCAAGTTCATCAAGAAAAGAGTGGGGATGCACATTCAAGCCAAGAGGAAGCATGAGGAGCTGAGCATTGTGCTGGCTGCCATGAGGAAGGCAGCTGTCAAGAAGGACTGAGCCCCTCTGGAATAAAGCTTTGCAGAAAGTTAGAGAAAAAAGAAAAGCGAGAGAGAGAGAGAGATTATCTCTCTCAGTGTCTCTGTCTCTTTAGCTTTGTCTCTGTCTCTGTTTCTCTCTTTTCTCTCTCCCTGTCTCTCTCTCTCTAAGCGTACATGTCTCTCCTCCTCCTTGTCCTCTTCCTCCTCTCCTGTCTTGTTTTTCTCCTCCTCCACCTGCGTGCTTTATGCACACCCAGATTCCTCAGCAACTCATCAAGTCTCTTTATGGAGAAATACAAAGAGCACTGTCTAATTTAAATGTCCTTTAATCAAGTTTGTCTCACCACAGATCTTATTTTCTATTTTTTAATGAGAATAAAATATAGCAAAAAATTGTTAGAAATGGTGCAGGATTTCACTAAACAAGGAGAAAGGAATTCAACAATGGTTGCATATTGTTATCTTCAAATTAGTTGTTCAGAAGACCAGATATAAGCATACAAATTGGTCAAAAAAATTAAAAATACAAAATGTAAGCAGTAGCTGCTCCTTCCAATATATCAGTAGAAATCAGCAGTATAATTATCCAAGCTACTCAATATGTATATTATATATTTATATATTCCTTTATTCTTTCTCTTTTCCTTCATCCTAGCCATTCCTTCTCTTTGAAGAGTTTATTTCAGTTTCACTATTTTACTTTTTATTCTTTCAAGATCTTACACTAGGTCTGATTTATTTCACTCACAACTATGATCTCTAGTTGTATATATTTATCTATGAAAGCCTCAAGGTTATCCTTTTTCTGACTAATGCTCCATTCTATAGAAATGCCACATCTTTTTTATCCACTTCTCAGATGATGGGTTGCTTCCAAGATTTATCTATGGCAAATTTCGCTGCTATAAACATAGTTATACATGTATTGCTGTGGTGTGATGTTTACAGTTCTTTTGGAAAAATATCCATGAGGGGTTGAATGGGACTTCTTTAATATATATATATATATATATATATATATATATATATATATATATATATATATATATATTTGGTACAGGATCTCACTCTGCAGCTTGGACTTATAGACATCCTCCTGTCTTCAGCTTCTCCAGAGCTGGGATTACAGGCATGCACCATCATGCCCAGTCTCAGTGGGACTTCCAGTCCTAGCTTTCTGAGAACTTCCACACTGATTTACATAGTGATGGTACTAGTCTACACTCCCACCAACAGTGGAGAAGGGTTCCTTTCCTCAGCCGGCCCTCCAGCATTTGTTATTGGTTGACTTCATGGCAATAGCCATTCTTTCTGGGGTAAAATGGAATCTCAATGCTGTTTTAATTTGTGTTTGTTTAATGACCACTGATATGAACATTTTTTCATATATTCATTACCATTTGAATTTCTTTATCTGAAAGTATATAGTCATCTCAGATGCCCACTTTTGGAATTAGTCTTTGAGTTTTGATTGTCTAATTTTTCAAAAAATGTATATGTTCTAGATAGAATTCCTACTTTTTCATTTTAATTTTTCTTAGCATGTACCCTGCGGCTCTGGCCTCTCGCCTTCACTCACACATCTACTCTCATCCCAATGCCAGTTTATTTTCCACATGACTGAGGTTTCCAAGTGAAGCATTTGCTCACACTAACATCAGATTTTACATGAAGTGGAGTTTATGATACACAGATTCTAAATAAAGCAAATGAAACTTACAGTGTTCAATGACCGTAAGAAAATATTACAATTTAAAAAGAATGTATCTTAGACTTAGATTCAAATTTCCTGACTAAAATATAAGCCACATTCTATCATGTTCCAACCCTTCCTAAAGAATCTTTTCTGCTGCCTACGTTGAGTCTTGCCCAAGAGCTACCACTGTTGGTAATTTCTTTCAAACTTAAGTCTCTCTAAATTGTCCTTCATTATGAATAATCAATTCTTGAATTTCTTATCCTGAGAGCAACATGGCAAAACCAATGTAAACTGAATTTATCTATTATGATATCTAAATTTTTGATAGAAATATGTATGATACATTTTGATGCAAATACATTTGATACATTTTGATAAATATGTATATATGTTTCTAAATATGTATGACCATAAATATTTTGAAAAACTGGAGATCTAGGAAAAGTTTAACTATCTATATGAGTTTGGAGTAAATTAAAAACTTACTTTATGGTCTTATAATGAACCATTCAGTTTATTTAACATGCTGTTGAGCATAACTTGCTACTCTTCAGTGTTTCTCACATTACTCTCCCCCTTCAACTGGTAAAACCAATGGACATTTGGCCAGGGCTGGGCTAATTGTTAGTGTGGAAGCCCCTAATTTTATGCAAAGATTAGACATTTAGCTTGAAATGCACAAATCAGAATTTCTGTATAGCACTTAAATTGGAAACAACATGGCAAATTATTTTACCTCTCATTGAAAATTTATAATTTTATGAGCTTGAAGCAGTTGGAAACAAGATCTCCTGCACTGTGGCAAAAACTGCCCATGAGAATGAAGTCAAAACATCTAAAGAAAGGTAGAGGGGGAGCTTTCTAATAGTGTTGGAATCTGGTTTTAGTCAGACTTTCCCACCTTGAGACTTGATTGCTCAGTTGTTTACTTAATTATATTAAGTTCAGTAAATATCTGCTTTAGTTTTTCTTTGCCGCTGATACAAATTTAGTGCTTTAAAATACAAATTAATTATCTTACACGTTTAGAGGTCAGAATTCCAAAATAGGCATAATCAGCATCAGCAAGGCTGTATTCTTCTCTCTAGAGGCTTTTCAGTTAAACAAGACTTCCTCTTGCCCCTCCCAGTTTCTGGGAGAGAGACTGCTCACACTCTGGCTTGTAACTCCTTTCTATCTTCAAGGCTGTTTCTGCTTGATATCCTTCTAATTTCTGATTTCTCCCTCTCTCTCTCTCTCTCTCTCTCTCTCTCTCTCTCTCTCTCTCTCTCTCTCTCTCTCTGTCTCTCTCTCTCTCTCTCTGTCTCTCTCTCTCTCTCTCTGTCTCTCTCTCTCTCCATCCTCTCCATGCAAGGATATTTCTAATTTCTTTGAATTCACTCTGCTATCCAAGATACTCTTCAACTTAGTTCCATAGGCAACTTGAATTCTCCTATGCCATGCACTACAACATTTACAAACTTAAGGAATGACGATGGCGACACCAGGCGCCTATTACTCTGTCTATGATTATTGCCAATTGCATCCTCTTTTCTACAGTTAAGTTTTCTTTCAACCAATAGACTGGAAAAATATATATCATGGTATCTTGTGTCCTCCTGGTCCTAGCTTGATTAAAGTGCTTCTTCTTTTTTTTTTAGCAGAACCAGGGATTGAACTCAGGCCTTTGCGCTTACCAGGCAGGCGCTTATTCTACTGAGCTATCTCCTCAGTTTAAAGTGCTCCTTTTACTCTAATTCAAGAATGATTACTTATCTTTCAAAACCCTCCCAACTTTGACTTCTCTCTGTCTGTATCACTTTAATTTATTTCTTCTGTCACTCACATTGTTTGCACTCACTATACTCTACCAAAATTATTTCCTTACCTCCCTGCAAGCAGGTCAGCAGCATACTTTGTCATTTTGGACATAAAGTATGAATATTATGTTACTGAGTCTTCAGCATCCAGCATAAAATATCTTCTTTGGTCCTTAATAATGTTTGTTGAATAAATAAATTGCCTATGGTATGTTACATCTTTCAGTGACTCTAGGGCAGGCACCTTTCTTAATTGATGAGAAATATAAAATAATTCTAATAGTTGATATTAAATATTTTGTTTTACTTAGATAAATATTATACATATTAAGTAAACAACCATTTTCTATTTAAGACTCTGCCTTAGGTGTGTGACTGTTACTGATCAAACAGTAACTGATTACTCTAATATAGTCACTTAATTGATCAAAATAACTAGACACTATGCAGGGCTGCTAGGCTAACAGCATCAGGCCATCTGGTGATCAATTATTAATTAGTAACTGACCATTATGGTGACTGACAAAACTAAACTGAGACAGAAATTATCTGACTACGTTGAGCAGTAGGAATAAAGTTACAAGTATTGAAGGTCAACTCTTTGCTATGCTTGTTTCATTGCTGGGGGAAGAAAAAAATGCCTCATAACATGGAGTAGAGAGATTCACACACAAATACAAATGGGTAAGCATTTTCTGGACCTATGTGGTAAAACAAAAGCAAATCATTCCCTAAAGACTAGAAACAAAAATTGCTGAACACATCAGAGACAAACTCTAGTTGTAGGCAGCCCTAGTTTGTGATAAATTCAAATTAGTTTAGCGCAATTTATCAAATGAATAAGTGGAATCAGTAATATAAATTCAAATATATATTCTTTCCTAAAAACAGTCCATTTTAGTCTTTTGTGGTGGGTGTCCTACTTAGTGTTGGCTTCAATGATTCCAAATGATAGCTTCAGGACTATAAAGCTTAGGTCTGTTGTGACAGCGTGAGTGATGTGTTAAAGGCAACTTCTGAAAAATAGCATCCCTTCAAGGATTTAACACCCAGTGATCTGTCAGGCCACCAACAAATCAGTCTCTTGCTTTTTGGATGATTTGCACTTCAGGAATATCCTGGGTAAAATATGATATCTGTTTTGTTGGGATACAATACAATCTCATGCTGCCCAAGGGAGAAAACTGCCCAAGGGCATGCAAATGTCATTGGTTCCAGATTGCCGCAGATGCCTGGGAGTCCATCGCCAGATCAGAAAATGATGGAAACCCAATTCCTTTTGGCACACAAATGGGGACAGAATGACCTTCTGTGCGTGTCTAGGTGTCAGAGATGGTCTATTTAAGTATGACTTCGCTAATTCTTTTAGATACAATTCATAATCATTCTTATCTTCAAAGAATGTAAGAATCCATTGTGTAAATAGTGGAGTGCAGTCATTCTCTAAAAAAAAAAAAATTAGTTGTGGTGGAAATAATAGGGAAGAAAAATATTCAGTCATGTAAGTATATTGCTTATCTTAAAAACTAAGTTAAGATAGTGTCGTGCACTTCTTAAATATGCCATTTCTCAAGACATAATTTTGGGTAGTCTAACACTGCTGTGTATAGGGCATTTTATGTTACCCTGTGTTACAAAAAGCTCAGTGGAAAATGTACCAGCTGATCAGAGGGAGAGATACTCAATTCAAAATTATGTCAAAGTGGACAAATTGTGCTGAGGCGTGGAACTATTTCAAGAATGCCGCTCACAGTGTTTCCTGTATAAATGACAGCTCTTAAATTACAGGGTACACAACCTACGTATGGAGCCCAGTGTTTATGGAAATGCATTGCAACATTGCTTGAAATACAGGACTGAAATCGAAATAACCTCAAATGAGAGATCACTGATAAGATTTATATAGAGAGACCATGTGCACAGGCATCAACACAGGTCATCCTCATTGCGGCTCTGTCGCCTGTTAACTATGCATCCTTGTGCTACTTTTGCAGTGCATCTATGTTTTTATGAGTAAATTTTAGAACAAAGTAATAATATACATTTTGAATGTAAACTTGATTTATATGTAGGAAAAGTGATGTACCTCAAGACCATATCTTAGGTGAAGTAAATCAGACAGATAAGCTTAAATATTATATGGTAAATCTTATATGATAAAACCAAAATATAAATAAGGAGCAAAATAAAATATAGTGAATAAGAAGTAGGGAGGTGGTGGAGATCAAGAAATGGGGCAAGAGAGAGGAGGAGGAAAATACAGAAAAAATATTTGTGCTATGTCATGTGTATGTACTAACTCCAAACAATGAATGTAATCATTATGCAACAGAAAATGCCCTGTATTTCAACCAGTATCTAGAAATGGCTGGCCACTCTGATGTATAACTAGTCACTATGATGCATATTGTAAGGACCAACAAAGATAGGCCAAGTACCCTGCCTATCTTTGTATTTCTCCTTTGCAGTCCCATAGAAAACTTGTCTCCCTGGGCCTTTGAGGCCTGATATTTGGAAAGACCCCTTCAGAGTATGTTGATGTGAAATAAATCTGCTTCCAAATGTTGAATAAGGGCCAGGGAGATGGCTAGGGCAGGGGAGATGGCTTAGGGCTGGGGAGATGGTTCAGTGGAATAAATACTTTCCTAGCAAGTGCAAGGGTCTGAGTTCAATCCCTGGTTCTGCCAAAAAAAAAAAAAAAAAATTTTGGATGCCCTTTTGGTGATTCTGTTTGCTGTAGTAATTATATAATGTAAACGTGAACTAATAAATAAAAACTGAACAATTAATTAAAAATTATCCTGCTAATCTTCAAGGTTTAATTTAGCTAACATTAGTGAAGCACTAAGTATGAATTATACATTCATACATATTCTTCCTTATCTGCAGAGAAGTGCTCTGGCAAAAAGCAACAAGCGGCTGGCATCTCTATTCTCCTCTGAGGGAGGGAATAATAAAATCGTGCATAAAGACTGAACAGTCATTTGCTCAGTATTTTTGCCTGATTTTTGTGTTTTGCTTTCTGTTTTTGTGGCCAGCTCAGCCTGCCCCGGGGCTGGGTCTTTGCTTGCCTAAGCAGGTGCGATAGAACACTGAGCTATCTCACAGGCCCTCTTGCCTCTGTGTGTGTGTGTGTATGTGTGTATGTGTGTGTGTGTGTGTGTGTGTGTGTATGTGTGTGTTCTATGAGTCTCTAATGACTAAATAAATTTTTGTAACTTCTATCCCTGCCATATTGTAAGCTGCTTCTGGTAGAAATGCTTCTTTATAGATTATTCAGAAAGGAAACTGATTTTTTTTTTCTTTCCATGATATTTAAGACATGCGGAATGGTTTCAGGTGATTTTTCAAGGTGGCTATCAGTAAATTGCTAAAATTTTCTTGTTCTGTTAAGAGTCTTAGTCTGCAAGACAGTACTGAGGTACTGTCTT
Source organism: Ctenomys sociabilis (assembly GCA_004027165.1). Classification (NCBI taxonomy): domain Eukaryota; kingdom Metazoa; phylum Chordata; class Mammalia; order Rodentia; family Ctenomyidae; genus Ctenomys; species Ctenomys sociabilis. Next base: position 24,775 of record PVKA01010743.1, read on the forward strand.
GAAATCTTCATTTCTGAGATATGAATGTTTCAGATAAAAACAATTTGGAACATGTTTTCCAGGAAACTCTTTCAAATATACAAGTAAATGCAGTTCTCAGGTATCCTCCCCTCAGAAGCCTCTGTGCAGATGAGTTCAGCAAATGTAGGTTTGGGGAGGTTGAGATGAAGTCTGGCAGGTTTGTGATATTTGGTAGTAATGTGATAAATTGAAGTGCTCTCTCACTGTGGGGTTTTCTGGCTGTGGACTGCCCATGCAGAGGTGGGAGTCAAGGAGTTGACAGGGACCGCACTGGAGTGGAGGCATTCAGAGCACACCTTATCTGTTTTTGTTTTGTTTGGTTACTTAATTTGTTAGCATAAAGAATCCAATTTTAACTGGAAAGTATGCTTGTTTCACAGGTTTGTAATGTGTTCTTCCTTAGTACAGGATGGTCTTGAGGATAAAAATCAGTAAGAACAATAAGTAGTAACAATCAATGTACACACCTCATGAGTTGACTTTAGTTATAATAATGGTCTTCATTTAAAAATAGAGATATTTCTTTTGTAGGTGGGAGGATGAACACATCAGGGGGTCATTCTTCCCAAAGTCACACAGTGAATGGTGTCACTCTTAACACAGGTAAACTGGTGCCAGGGCTTATGCTCTTAGACCCTGGTGAACATAGATGTGAACGTGTGCTGCTCGGAGATTGCTGTAAAGAAAGGACTTGCACTCAGTTGCTCAAGACATAGGTAGCTTTGAATGTCAGCCTTTTGGGGCTTAAAGTGAGTTGCTTGACCCAAGATTTGTTTGGTAAATGCACTCTGAGGAATAAGCAAAACAGAATGTAAAACCTTGGCCATTTTGTTTCCCAAACTGGAAAATTCTCATTGGCCCCGTTAGCTTTAAAATGTAATATGGGGCCTGAATTGCAACCCAACCTCTTCTTGTGGCCAATTAATTCTGCTGCCTCAGTCTACTTTTCCTGGCACAGGATTTGATTGTGCTTAATAAGTATCCTGCATGCTAAACTCCATCTAAGATTCTGCCTCTCAAAGAACTCATTCTTCTACAATCCAAGATGTACAATCTACCTGGGGAAAAAGGTCTCCCACAGAAACTACCTCACAATAGGCAATGCCTCTTAATTAAAACTGAACAGAATAATTACCTGAATTTTTTTTAATATACTGATCCAGAGATCCACCTTAAATCACTTGAACTATAAATTTTAGTGGAAACACTGACTTTTGGGAATATATACATATATACAATGCATATAAAGCTTTAGGTATTTGGAGATTAGTAAACATACAAGTATACACATTGAATTATATATATATATATATATATATATATATATATATATATATATATTCAATATTCAAAAGAGCTGTGTTTCATAGTAGAGGAGACACACTGCTCATAAAAATCCCTATTTTCCTTTCATGCAAAACAAGGAGCTCTATTTTTCAAACCTTGCAGAATCTAGGTAGTCCTATGATTAGTCATTTTCATCAGAAGGAAAGCAAATATGTTGTGTGTTGTTTCTGGGCAAAGGTGGTTAAAATATCAGTGTATCAGGAATGGAAAAGTAGAAAAGCTTATGATGATAAAAGCTGTGTCTTATTCTATTTGTGCTGCTGTAAAGAAATACCTGAGACTGGACAGTGCTGGAGGCTAGAAAGCCTCAGATTATGGTGCTCAAGTCTGGAGTTTGATAAAAGCATTTCTGCATGCTATAGAGAAGAGTAACTATACCCTTACATTAATAAAGGCAAGATAATGAATTCTGTCTGTCAAGGCCTTTTCTAAGCCCAGCTCATGAAGGCAGATCTACCCCTAATTGCCTAACTACCTTTTAAAGGCCCATTTCTTACTATTGTCACATTGATCAACACCAAAACTTTGGAGGCATCACATTCAAACCATGTCAATCTCCAGTTCTCAAAACACCACACAAAAGAAAGTCACCTGTCACCTGAAGTACCCTCGTTGGACAGAAATGTGAGAGATAAATTGATACTATTATATTAAGTCACTATCCTTCTGGGAAATATACGTCATAGTAACTAGCATTACATTTAACCTATGAGGCTTCAAGTTTCCACCCTAGGATGGAGCAGCCTGTTGTATTATCAGCTATTAAAATTAAATGGAATATTAAACACATACTATAGAAACAAATGACAAAAGGGACTTTAGATACACAAATAAATTTTGGAAAAGCTGTAGAGTATATTGATATACTAACAATTCCAAAAACCTAAGTTTAATAGTCTTTGATATGGAACTTCTATAGATCTACTTTAAAAACTTTCCAAGTTAGAACTTTCAGTGCATTTCTTTCATCCTGACTGCTTTCAGATGTTCCCATACACACAGCTTCCTCAAGACTCAAAAATATAAGATTTGTTGCTTGACCTTAAAGATATGTGAAATCAAAATTTCATTGTATATTCAGTTATTTTCAATTACATGTCACTTTTATATTTAAAATGTCATTAAGATGAGAAATATTAAAAACATGAAAGGGTAGAAAGTTTAATACAATGAGAGCACATTTTCAACAGTTATAACTCTTCAGTAAATGTCTCCAACCAACAGATTATATAGAAGAAAATATCCAATGTTGCATGAGATTCCAGTCAGTGCACAGGCCCAGCATGTGAGTGGGGCCACCCAAGGTCCTCCAGATCCTCACACCAGCCAGCACCTGGGCCAATTGTGTGTGTGTGTGTGTGTGTGTGTGTGTGTGTGTGTGGAACTTCATCCATCATTGTGGAACCCTGCAGCAAAACTCCCTGTAGAGAGGCTACAGGCAAGTCCCACCCAGCTGGTCCAGAAGCAGAACATTGTGCCAGAGTGGCATAGTGGGTCTACTTTCAAGGGCTGCAGCAGGAAGAAGTGGAGCACAGCAGCCAGACCCAAGTCACACTCACCTGGATGAGTCTAAACCTGGTGCTAAGGTAATAACCCTACCAAAGCTCTATGCCAAAGGTCAAAAGACAGTGCTACACTAAAAGAAAAAGGGAAAAAGCAAAATGCATTCTCAGGCCCTGAACCCACCCAGAACAAATGCAGAAGACACTGGCATAGAAGAAATTAAAAAATCACACACTTGAAATCTCTGAAATAATAGCATTGGAAGTAAAGAAACAACTGTAGTAAAGCATAGAGAAAATCAGAGCAGAAATAACTTCTGAAGAAAAAGAAGACATGCTAACTATAATGAAAGGAGTACTAAGTGCTTCTAAAGAAGACACTGATTAAAAAAAAAACAGAGGAGAGTAGAGAAATGATGAAATCCTTGAATGGCACTATAAGAAATAGAATGCATGAAGCAGAGTCAAACTGACATACAGGAAATCAAAACTTGAAACACAAGCTGGCAAAACTATTTGAATAAAAGTGAAAACAGACTTTCAGACCTTGAAGACACCATTGCAGCTAGTGAAAAGGTAAGAAAAGATCTCTTAGAAACAACTAGGATGCAGGAAAAAATGATTCAACATCTGCAAGATGATGCAAAGATGAACAATATAAGACTAATAGGCATCAATGAGAAAGAAGGAGTTAATACAGATGATATAAAAAGAATACAGGCAGAGGTAATAGCAGAAAGTTTCCCAAATATGGCGAAATAATCTGACATTCAGTAACTGAAACATATAAAACTCCAAATAACATCAACCCAATTAAAAGCACACCCAGACATACAATAATCAAGATCCTAGAAATTCAGCACAGCAACAGTATACTAAAAGACACTAGAGATGAAAAAAAAAATCTTTAAAGGAAAACCCATCAGAATAATGGCAGATTTCTCTTCGCAAACCATCAGGTCGAGAAGAGCATGGAGCAAAGTATTACAAGTCTTTCAAGAAAACAAATTCCAACCCAGACTGATATACCCTGAAAAACTCTCTTTCAAGTTTAATGGAGAAATGAAATACTTCCATGACAAAGAACAACTGAAGAATTTCATGTTCAAATCCCTGGACCTGCTGTGCTGACCCTGTTCCCAGGGCTCACTGAGCTGACAATTGAGATCGGGCATGGTGCTGTTCACCTGTAATCCCAGCTCTTTGGAGGTTGTAAGCTGGCACGTTACTAGGAGTCCAATCTAGTAGCGAGACCATGAACACCTTGTGTGTATTTTGAACAAGGTCTACAGAGTCTCACTGCACAGATCAGACTTTCAGTGATCTTCCTGTTTTCAATCTCCTAAGTGGACTCTCAGTGATCCTCCTGTTATCAGCCTCCCAAGAGCTAGGATTACAGGTGCACACCATCACGCCCAGTCTCAATCTCCATCTCAGTGCCTCTCAGGGATGGGGCTGGCATGGCATACCACAGATCAAATCCCTGCCTTGCTCAAAATGCACACAAAAAGTATAGTTCTATGAAAGTTAAGTTTGATTGTATTAATTTGATTGGATGGGATGCCAGGGGACTACTGGACCCCACTTCCTAGAGTATCTTGGTTATGCAGGCATGACCTTGCGTACTATATCTCTTCACTTGTCCCTTCTTTCTGATAGTGTATAGCAGTTCATTTGTCCTTCCTGCCATGAAATCATCCTCCACCTTTCTGCAGCAGGTTTTTCAGTCATGACATTTTTGCCTTGGAACCATGGACTATCCCCTTAAAACATGAGCCATGTTAAACTCAGTTTGTGGATGTCAAGTATTATTTCTATCTATGGGAAAGCTGACTAACACTGAAAAATTTGTACCTGAGAAGCATGGCCATAGCTGGGATTACGGGTGTGAGTGTACACCCAGCCTAGGGGCTGATAGCCCAAATGCAATTTAAGGGAGAGAGACCTCCTCTCTGTTGCCATTGTTCCTGCTACTCCTCTATTTGCTGTCTTGCTGTTTGCTGCCACCATGGAAGGTGTCCCTCAGCCATGTGCCACTCTGCCTTGGAGCCAGCTGAGTATGGACTGAAACTTCCAGTAACCATGGGCTAAATACACCTTTCCCTCATTCATTTTGGGTGTTGGGTATTTGTCCCAGCAATGAGAGAAGAGTAACTGAGAACATAGTTTAGAAGACTTCATAAACCATTGTATCATTCCCAGGATGTCATGTAAATGGTATCAAACTCTAGCCCTTAGAGCCTGACTTCTTTGCTTTTCAAAATGCTTGCTGCATATATCAGTAGTTTGTTCCTTTCAGTTGCTGAGTAATATTCTGCTTTGCAGATGTGTAGCAGTTCATTTGTCAGTTTAAGTACTTGTTTGTTTCAAGTATTTGTGTTTACTTTAAAAAAAAAGACATTATAAATACTAGTATTTAATTTTTTGTGTGAACATAGCTTTCATTGATCTTAGTATCAATATTAAAGAATAGTCGGGAGTGGTGGTGCATGCCTGTAATCCAAGCACTTGGGAGTCTGAGGCAGGAGGATTGTTGTGAGTTCAAGACCAGCCTGAGCTACAAAGTGAGCTTAAGGCCAGCCTGAGCTACATAGTGAGACCCTGTCTCAAAAAGACAAAAAAAGAAAAGAAAAGAAAAGAAAGAAAGAATAGGACTCACTGGTCATATTCCTTTCTAAGAAATTGCCTTTTTTCCACATTTTTTGCTTTCTACCTGTAATGTAAAAGAGTTCCAGGAACTTTTAAAACATATTACTACCATGCTGCTGTTACATTTCTAAATACATGCACACATACATATCATTTTTTCTAAATATTACTTTCCCTTTTATTGTTGACATTTTTATTGCAACTCATCTTCAGTTGCTTCCTTCTTTTATTTTTTAACTTTCAAGTAACCCAATACATTTCCAGGATCCCTGATGCCTTCTATTCCTGAAGAAGCACCTTCTGTGACAGCTACCTCTGACTTTTTTCAGTTCTAAGCTTTTTATTCAGAGTTCCCATTAGTCAGGGTTCTCACCTGCTGAGTTTCTGAAACTGTTATTCATATTTTCTCAGTCAGGATGGGACCCAGTCTCTTTTAGTATAAATTTTGGTGAGTGAAATGAGTACTGAATCATGCTGATACTACCTGCTCTTAAATTCCACATTATTTGCAACTAATCCTAAAATCTGTATTCCTGTACCAACTCTTTTTTTCAGGCATATTCTTCCATCTATATGTAAATTTAAGCTTCTGTTATTGTCTCTAAGTAAATTTTTTGGTATTTTGTGAAAGCTCTAGAGATACTGTATTAGTCAAGGTTTAACTAGAGAAACAGATGTTATACAAGATGTACAAATGTGCATGAAGTTCAAAGATTGGCTTAGGATGATCTGCGAAATTTTGATGAGGAAGCGAGCAGAGGGTGTCTGCACACTGGAGAATGAAAGATTCGGTGCCAGTTCAGGAACTTACTGCAGCGGTTTTGGCCAAGTCTCTGTCAGGTGGCTGATGGGTCATAAAGGAAGGCTGATGAGTCTACACCAGAAGGCAGAAGGATCCAGGGCAGAGGTTGAAGAGTCTGTGCTAGAAGCAAGCTGAGGGTATCCAAGCTAACGGGGAAGACCAGAGCTCCTCTGAGGAAATGGAAGGCTCCATCCTTCCTCAGTTCCCATTTATATCTTTTAGGGCACTCTAGCGGGGAGGCTCCATGCCCTAAGGTGTGGAATTGCTTAGTCTCTGTAGTTAAGCTTTTAACTTCTGAAGTTGACACAATGGATCAGTCACTCCAGACAGTATTTTTATTCCCTTTCCTCATATTCTATATGCATGTGAGGAAGCTGGATTGACAGATACAAATTTGTCAGCCCCCATTCCCTATAAAATGCAGAAACTTAACCCTGGCTTTGTTTGAACTTTATGAAATATTTTTTTCTTGCTGCATAGCACAGTATCTGGCTTGCAGTCATGCATGATATTAGAAATAACACCAGTTGACTTAGATGAGAGAAATTGAGAAGGTCAAGTCTTACCCCACCTCACACAGCTATTAGATACATAACACGTTGAGATTCAAATGCAGGTAGAAATACTCCCTTAGGCCTTCAATAAATATTTATTTAATAAATGAATAAGGCAGTGAATGATGACATTTTAAACCAGAGGATGTTAGTTAGTACTGTGTACTTGTCATCCCAGAAACCAAGATTTTTGAGAAGTCTCTTAGACCACTTACAAAGCTTAAAGGAAGAGATTAGTCCCCAAATAATCCAGAATATGTGAAAGTTTCAATAGGCCTTGAGAATATCTACTAAACGCTGTGGCATATCGGTGCTGGAATATGTCAGTTGTGGACAGAATAACAGGCTCAACCGAAACAAAAAAAGAGAAGCTCAACTGATGCTGTGGAACACAGAGACTCCCAATTTCTCCACTGCTTTACTCCAACACAGGGACTTGTGGACAACAGAACCTCCACAGGGCATTCTGAGAAAACATTCTCAATCCCAAGAACCCTATGCTGTGGAGAGATATTATAAAATGTCTGCAGTAGAAACAGCAGTGTGAATTTTGGTTTTAAAGAGAAAGTTTCACATAGACATCAACTGCAGTCAACTGTTTGTAGCTGTGAATTCCATAGCCATGGATTCAACCAACTTTAGGTAGTAAATATTCAAAAAAAGTAGTAGAATCCATACTGAATATGTACAGACATTATTCTTATAGTTGTCCCCTAAACAATATGCATAATTATTTAAATAATTGACACTGTATTTCATATGATATACGATCTAGAAATGACTGAGAGTATAAGAGGATGAGCATTATACATTTTCTCATGTACTTGAACTTCTCCAGACTTTGCATCCATAAGAAAGTCCTGGAACCAATTCACTGAGCATAATGAAAGATGACTACTATTTTTCTTACATTTCACTTTATACAAAAACTCAGCCACAGTTCAGTACATCTCTGACAGCCACAATATTCTTTTGGAAACAAACTTTCTGCATACGGAAAGAGGAGCTTTAAAATGAAATGTAATTCTGAAATATTTTGGGGAAAATAACAAATAAATGTTTTATATATTTGTTAAATGGTGGCAATTCTTTACCTATTTTTGAGAGTTCATCCAGAAGAGAGATTTAATTATAATCTAAGGAAATTTAGTCTTGAGTATACTTGAGAATGTAAAAGGACAGTTACCTCTTCAAGTGAAAATGAGTTAAGAAAAGAAGAGCACCAGTTGCAAGCACTCCTGATTATAAGAAATGAAGTAGGTTAAGAAGATCATTTGTCTGATATCTTTAAAGTAAAAGGCACACACCAAACGATAAAAAATAAATAAACTGAGGGCTGGAAAGATAGCTCAGCTGACTAAGCACTTGCTTACTCAGGCACAGGGACCAGGGTTCAATTCCTGGCACAGCATGCCATGCCAGCCCTGCCCCCTGGGGACATTGAGCTGGTGATGGAGTTCAGGCATTGTGGTGCATGCTTGTAATCCCAGCACTAGTGAGGCTGAAAACAGGAGATCACTATTAGTCTGAGCTGTGTAGTGAGACCCTGCACAAAAAAACTGAAAATAGATAAATTGGCAATGGATATAAAGAGATTATTTTAAAAATCACACAATGGGCTGGCAAGATAGCTCCGTGATCTAAAGCACCTGCTTAGGCAAGCTTAGACCGGCACCGGGGACCGCAGTTTGATCCCCTGCACCACTTGTCCTGCCAGCTCTGCCCTGAGGGTGGGCTCAGCTGACAAATAAATAAATGAATAATCATGCTATTATAAAATCCAATTATTTACGCAATGCAAAATGACCTCATGTATGTACATCTATAGTTATAGATAGATATAATAGAAACTATGTTTTAAATATTAGGAAATTTTCATATGCTGCTGAAAGTAACAATTTGGTAATATTCTTTCTTTTGTCTTATCTAATAATTCCAGTTTTGTGAATATGTCTTAACTAAATGCATCAAAACATGAAGCATATATAGTATAGAAATTAATAGAGGGTTGAGCTAGGAGATAAGTTGGTGTTCTAGGCACCTACCTGGCAAGTGCAAAGATTCAAGCTCAATCCCTGCTATCGCATGCTGTGGTGCACACCTGTAATCCCAGGGCTGGGGAGGCTGAGGCAGGAGGATGATACAAGTCTGAAGTGCATAGAAAAACCCTGTACCAGATCAATCAATTAATAAATAAATATTAACAGACACAGTACATATAATAGCAAAAGGAACCAAAAGTAAGTTAATATCACATGGCAAATGTGGAGGCTTGCGGGTTAGCTCAGTTGTTTAATGCGCCGCTTGGGCAAGCACAGTCAGGCGCAGAGGACTGTGGTTGGATCCCCAGCTCCACAATCTGCACCAGAAAAGCCCTTAAAGCAGCCTGAACTAGGCAAAAGAAAAAAGAAAAAAATCCTTCTCCACATGGCAAATGGGTGAGTAAACTGAAGTACATTCATTTAATTAAAAAAACAATTTCAAAAATATGATATTTATGAAATGACTTCAACATGTACGATTCAGCTATGTTAAATAAACTAAACATAAACATAGAACAAAGATGAAAAATAAATATAAAAAAAACTATTAGCTATATGTTGGTTTAGAAATGTTTGGTTTTCTTCCTGTCCAAATTTCCACACTTGTGATATCTTATAATAAAGCAATCACTATTATGATTGGAAAGAAAATTTAAATTATTTTTGTTATATTATTTGGTATACTAACACACTGATAAATGAAATACAAGCTGAACACAGAGGCAAAATGATCACGTGTTTGTATTCAGCCAGAGATTATATATATATATATATATATATATATATATATATATATATATATATATATATGTATGTATTTGGTACAGTGCTTTGCTACACAGCTAGGATTGCAGCTAGGATTTCAGCCTCCCCAGCACTGAGATTACAGTTGTGAGCCACTGCGCATGCCTGGTCTGGGTGGCCAGCTCAGGGGCAGGGCTGGTACAGCATGTGATTCCAGGGATCAAGCTCTGATCTCCGTGTTTGCCTAAGTAGGTACTCAGTCCACTGTGGTACTTGCCAGCCCTTGGAAGCACACTGTTGATTGAGACGGGCATCCATCTCTACCATTATAGATGGAGATAACTCTCTTTAGCTAGACAGTGACTGATCAGCTCAGTGAATCAGGTCAAAATCATGGTGCAGTCTTCACATAAACTTGCTACTGTAAGTTTTTCTTCTTTGTTTTTCTTAACAAATTCTGCTCTTTAGGTGAAAGAATAGTCAGAAAAAGTCATCATCCATCCTCATTACCACCACCACAACATGCATTATAAGAGTGTAAATTCACCCCCATATGAATTGGATGTTATTTATATTGGCATTTTGTAGATAAATAATGTTTTAAGTATACACAGTAGCAGATGAACAATAGTCTAATTTTGTTGATTCAAAAGAATTTAATCCAACATAAAGTATCTTAAATTATAACAGTTGCTACATACTTATGCCTAAAACACATAGACATCACTATGTGTTTTACATAAATTATCTCAAAATTTAAAGAATCCCTGGAAATAGTTTTGATCTTCTATAGAGAAATGTTGAGCAATACTGCAGAAACAAACAAACTTTCTCAAACTTCAATGCCTTCACCAAAACCAGGCTTGCTACCACAATGTGGTGTGTGTCTGGGATAGGTCGGCTGAGTGTCCTCCACCACTGTTCTTCAAGAAGAGACTCAGCGATGCAGTTACTTTGTGTGTCGACTCCAGCTCTGCAGGAAAAAAGTTCATGAGCATCTCAGATTTCAGAGCTACATATCCAAGTAGCCTGTTAGTTAGAACCTCTCACCAGGCCTCAACCCACTGAGTAATTTTGGAGATGCAGATACTAAACCTATGCCCCAGAAACTGAGTCTTATAAGACTGCACAGGTTCTCAGTTCACTAAGCTAATAAAATGTAAAGCCAGAATTCCCATCCAGGACCATCTGAGAAATGTATTCCTGGATCCTTATATAGGCTACACAGAGGTTTCAGAAATTGTATCCCATAAACATTTGTATTTTCAAACTAACTCTGTACTAGCACAGGCTCCCACTTTGAGTCTCTCCATTCTGTTTTCCAGTTGACAGTCTGGCACTTGGTATCAGTGTTTCCATATATCCATCCCTTTCACATAAGAAGAGTCTATAATAGTCCTCCTGCTTTGCAAAGCCTAAGTGTTAGTGCCAGACACTTTCACTACCATATTGCTTTGTAAAGCTATTGCAAAATTTTGTCACATAGCTTGGTTTGGCCAATGAATTGGAATTACAGTCATTGAGACATATGCCACTTCTAAGGAAAATCTTTAAAAGTCACTTGTATTTAAATACTGTTTCTTGTGTATCCTATTCCTTGTGAATGTCTCATCCAAAGAAAGGAATTTTCTCTCATCCTGGATCTTATAGTAAAAATATGTTGAAACAGAGTAGTAATTAACAGCTCGTGAAATATCTATGAGAAATAAGCCTTTATTGAGATTTGGGGTTTATTGGTCACTACAGTAAATTATTTCTCATTTTTCCACAACTGATGGTTCTTTCTCAGCCATCTCAACTTAACAGTATAGCTGAATGCTGTCCAGGTGGGGATACAAAGTATCAGTTTCTATTTGGATTATGACATCATACATGTCATGACTTAGCAAACCTGAAATCCTGTTGATTACTTCTCAATTAAATGCTTTTCTTGTGTGTAATTTCTTGATTATATTCTCAGTGTTACCATAGGCTGCTATATTCAATTTGCAGCTTACCAAACTTTGAAAATCTATTTAAGTACTATTTACTGTTTCATGTTCATATTCTCTGCCATTCTCATTCTAAAAGTTTTTGTTCTTACCATATATCTCACAATCCATCTTTACTTATAATCAGCAAAGCTTACAAATATGTAAACATTTCTTATCAATTTTCTTGTAACCAATTCTGCATTTTCCTAGTCTGCACCATAACTTTACAAAAAGATGAGAGCAAGAAATATGTTAATATTGGTGATTAATTTTAGAAGGTGTCATCTTAGGATATGAATTCAGGTATCTGATGACAATGTGAATACTAGTATGTTAAGCTCCAAAGAGGAAATGGAAATTTAAGCTGATTAGATGCAATGAATTTTCGTGTCAAAAGTATTCTATTCATTCATTTAATTGAAATGTAGAATGACGTTTTTGTTCAAAAAAAATTTTTTTCCTGTACCAGGGATCAAACACAGAAACCTATGTTTGATATGTTCAGGCCCTAGTGCTTGCCAAGGAAGCGCTTATTCCACTGAGCCATCTCCCCTGCCCCATTAGTTGTTTATTCTGTATGTTTAGTTTCTTTTTTTAAACTATATGCTTGTGAGGCTGGCAATTGTGCTGCTGAGCTATCTCCCCAGTGCTTTTCTAATTTTTTTTAAAAGAATAAATAAAAAAATAACATGAAGAAAGACAAAAACAAAGCACCATAAGACAAAAGAAGTGGTACAGAATTTCAAAACAAGAACAGGAAATTAACAACAGTTGCTATATTACATATTGCTAGCATCAAATTTGTTGCTCAGATGAGCAGATACAGGTCTGCACAATTGGTCAGATAGTTAAAACATTAACTCTTCCTTTGCATAAAACTTGGATTTTTTTTCTTGTACTTTTTATTTGTCTAGTTTATTTTAAAGAAAATATAAAAATAATAGATAAGACACTAGAAATGACACTCCTTTTAGAAAAAACAAAAAACAAGATGAAATTTATCCAGTGGTAGGTGTCATAATTATGCATTGCTGTCCTCAGTGTAGCTGCAAAAATTATAGACATTAGTATATAAAATTGGTCAAACTAATAATTTTAAGCATTAACTGCTACTTTCAAACAACTGATAGGAATTAGTAGTAGAATCATCTTAGCCTTCTTGTATATATACTAACGTGCTTTGTCTCTTCTGTTTTTTCCTCTTTTCTTTTCTCTGTTTTATCACCTCAATTGTTTAATCCTTTTTTTTTTTCTTTCTTATAATACTGAGGATTCAGCTCAGGATCTGGTGCTTGTCAGGATTTATTCTACTAAGCTATCTCCCCTGACCCTCAAGTCTTTTTTTTTTTTTTTTTTTTTTGGTGGAACCAGGGATTGAACTCAGGCCCTAGTGCTTGCCAAGGAAGCACTTATTCCACTGAGCCATCTCCCTGGCCCATCAGTTGTTTATTCTGTATGTTTAGTTTCTTTTTTTAAATTTTATCTGTTATACCTTATACATTTTATTTATTCTTTCAGGTTTTTACACTAGGAAGACAATACAATGTTTACACATGTGGGTCTGATTTATTTCACTTATGTGTATATAGTATAGTTGTATCCATTTACTTATAAAAGTCTTAAGTTTGCCAAACAAGTTCACTGGAAGAAACAAATTTGTTAAAGTTCACCTCTTTAACAAATGGTGCTGGAAAACCTGGCTTTCTACGTGCCGAATACTAAAACTTGACCCAGAGCTATCACCATATGCTAAGCTAAAGTCAAAATGGATTAAAGATCTAAACATTAAAACAGAAACACTCAATCTCCTGGAACAGAAAGTAGGAGGAACTCTTGAAGACATAGGGGTAGGTAAAGAGTTCATCAAGAAACATATATTTGCGTGGGAAATCCAACAACTGGGATAAACTCTTCTTGAGGAGTTTCATCACGTCAAAAGAAATTGTCAACAGACAACCCACAAATTTTGAAAAAATCCTAATAAGCAATCAGACAAAGGTGTGCTGGCTAGAATTTATAAAGAACTAAGATATAACACGGCCCTCAAATTTAAAGACCCAATTCAGAAATGGGCATCTGAGATGAATACACACTTCTCAGGATGAAATTAAAGAAGCAAATAAATATATGAAAAAATGCTCCACATCGCTAATCATACATGAAATGCAAATAAAAAAAAAAAAAAACACTGAGATACCCTCTCACTCCAGAAAGAATGGCTATCATAAGGAAAACAACCAACAGCAAATGTTGGAGAGGTTGTGGGGGAAAGGGAACACTTCTCCACTGCTGGTGGGAATGTAGACTGGTACAACCATTGTGGAGGTCAGTGTGGAGACTCCTCAAAAGAGTAGGACTAGAAATCCCATTCAAGCCAGCTATCCCCCTACTGGGAATTTTCCCAGAGGAACTGAAAACATTGTATCATAGTGATGTATGTGTACCTATGTTTATAGTAGCACAATTTGTGATAGCAAAATCTTGGAAATAACCAAGATGTCTGTCACATGAGGAATGTTGAAAGAGATGTGCTATTTCTATGTAATGGAGTATTACTCAGCTATTAAGAATGATAAGTTTGAAGCATTTATACTGAAGTGGATGCCACTTGAACATATACTCATAAGTGAAATAAACCAGACACACATTTGTAAATATCATATAGTCTCCCTAGTATAACAAGCAAAAAGCAGAAATACAAAAGGAAACATACAACAACTAAAATCAATTGAGTCAGATAAAGCAAAGTGAATGGCATATGCTGCAGGATACTAATCAGCTTTTCTTCTGGATGGTTAACAACCTAAGCTCACAAGTCAGAGTTGGAGAAATAGAAGAGCCACAAGGCCAGCCAACATTTTGGCCCATTTCAAGGTCAATGAAGACTCAGGACATAGGAGAACCTGTACTGCAACATCATGAAACTCAGTTGAGCTCCAAATTTTCTGAACAAGGAAATTATGGAGCCACAGAGGAAAGAGACTGAAGTTCTATAGTGTGCCTGGGGAGAGTCACATGGAGAGAAAACTTTCTCTCAAGCTCTCACAGAGAGCAAACTGGTCAAGCATTGACTGTGACTCATCCACATGGATGACACAGACAAAGGATCTACAGAATAATGTACAGGACTACAAGATAAACCCTGAGAGGACTTCACTGACCACATAGGAAATATAAAGTTCATGTGCTGGTATATAAGTCTTGCTCTATCTAGGTCTTAACCATTCAGCAGAAAAGTATAAAAATGAAGTATACATCGTGGGGCCATAATATTAAGCTGAGCTGTAAATGGCTATTGTCGACAACTTCTTTGAATAACTCACTATTGTTGTGGAATGCTGGACTGTGTTGGATTGTGGTGTTGAGTTCAAGCACCTAAGTTAGTTGAATGACAATGGAGTGTCCACCTTTGACAGGTGTGGACAAAGGAAGGGGTATTGAAAGAAAAAATCATGATGTGTGTGTATACGCAGTACAGTTGGGATAGATAATGCTGTGCTTCTACATAATCCTATGAGAGGCAAGATTTGCACTAATGGTGGTTGGACAGGATATTGTGTCGGCTTCTAGTACTACGGTCATCAACTAGGAAAATAATTATTGAATTTTTTATATAATTCATGTATAAAAAATAAGATAAGTAAGCAGCTACACTCTTAATTTACTGATAAGAGACACCTGCTAAAATAATATCTGCAAATATAATATCATGTATGCACCTTGTACAATACCAAAACATTATGAAAACAGTTTGCAATGTACTAATTTATTGAATCTGTCTTGTTAAGGTGTCTTAAAACTGTCTGATTGATATTTGTACTTCAATAAAATAAAAAATTAATTAAAAAAAAGAAAAAGATGTGGTATTTCTATATAATGGAGTATTACTCAGCTATAAAGAATGATAAACTTGAAGCATTTATATTGAAGTAGATGCCACTTGGACATATACTTGTAAATGAAATAAACCATACACACATGTGCAGATATCACATAGTCTCCCTAGTATAAGAAGTTAAAAGAAGAAATACAAAGAGAAATGTACAACAACTAAAGACAATTGAGTCAGATAGTTAGGGCAAGCTGAATGGCACATGCTGCAGGGTACTAAGCAGCTTTTCTTCTGGATGGTTAACAATCTATGTTCACAGATCAAAATTGGAGAAATACAAGAGCCTCAAGGACAGCCAAGGTTTGCCCTAGCCTTTCAAGGTTAGTGAAGACTCAGGGCATAGGAGAACCTGTACTGTAACATCATGAGCTTCAGTTGTGCCCCAAATTTTCTGATCAAGGAGATTATGGAGCCACAGAGGAAAGAGATTGATGATCTATAGTGTGCCTGGGGAGAACCACATGAAAAGAAAACTTTCTCTCTGGCTCTCATAGAGAGCAAACTGGTCAAGCATTGGCCATGACTCAGATGACACAGACAAAGAATCTACAGAGTAAGGTAAGGATTACAAGATAAACCCTGAGGGGACTTCACTGACCTCATCAAAAACAAAAGCTACATCTTTTGGCATATAGGTCTTGCTCTATCTTGGTCTTAACCATCCAGCAGAAAAGTATAAAAATGCAGTATATAACATGGGGCCATAATAATAAATTGAGCTGTAAATGGCTATGGTCAACAACTTCTTCAGATAACTCACTATTAATGTGGAATGCTGGACTGTGTTGGATTGTGTCACCAAGTTTGGGCACCTAAATTAGTTTAATGACAATGGAGAGTTCATCTAGACAAAATAAAGGGGGGGATACAAAGGAAGAATCATGATGTGTGTGTATAAACAGTACAGTTAGGATAAATATGCCGTGCTTCTGAATAATTCTATGAAAAGCAAGATTTGCACTAATAGTGGTTGAACAAGATATTATGTTGGCTTCTAGTACTATGGACAGACACTGAGGAGATAACAAGGTAGAGTGTTAATTGTTGGATCTGTGATATAAATCAGCTGTAGAGAAATAAGATAGGTATATAGCTGCACACTCTTCATTCACTGATTAGAGACATCTGCTATAATAATGCCTGTAAGTATAATATTACATATGCACCTTATACGACACTGAAACATTACGGAAACATTTTGCAATGTATTGATTTGTTGAATCAGTCCTGTTAATTTGTCTTGAAACTGTCTCATTGCTATTTGTTCTTCAATAAAAAATTAATAATAATAATAAAACAAATTTAAAAATCTCAAGTTTATCTTTCTTTATAGCTGAGTAATCTTCCATTATATAGAAATACCACATCTTTTTTATCCATTTCTTAGCTGATGTCATTTGGATTGTTTCCAACACTTGGCCATGACAAATTATGGTACTACAAATAAGGGTGTACATGTATTATTGTGATATGATGATTTCATTTCTTCTGGAAAAATACTCAGAAAGGGAATAGCTGGGGTGAATGGGACCTCCTACCTTAGTTTTTTGAGGAATCTTCACACTGATTGCTGCAGAGGTTATAGAAGTCTACACTTCCACCAACAGTGGGAAAGGGTTCTTTATTCCCTACAGTCTGTCTAGTATTTGTTATTGGTTGATTTCTTTATGATAGCCATTCTTTGTGCATTGTACCAATCTAGGAAGCTGTCTATTTCTTCTGTGTTTTCCTTTATGCTAGAGTAAAGATTTTCAAAGTATGTATGATGGTCTTCTGAATTACCATAGGATTTATTATAATTTCCCCCTTTTCATTCTTTATTGCTTGAATTTGAGGTTTTTCTTTCCTCATTTTGATGAGGTTGGCTAGGGTTTACCAATTTTATTTAATCTTTCAAAGAAGTAGTACTTTGATTCATTAATTCTTCCTATTGCTTTCTTTGACTCAATTGCATTAATTTTTCTTCTCATCTTTATAATTTCCTCACATCTTTGGGTTTTTGAATTAGTTTGTCCTTTTTTAGAAGCATGAGGTGCAGCACTAGGAAATTCATTTGTTCTCATTCTATTTTCCTAATGTGTAAATTCATGGCTATGAATTTCCTCTGAGAATTACTTTCATGGCATCTCACAAATTGCAGTAAAATGTGTTTAAAGTTTTATTTTATTATAGATGTAGTTTGATTTCTTCATTAATTTCTTCTATTAGCAACTGGTTGCTGAGGAGGGTGTTATTTAATTTCCATGCTTCGGTGGTGTTTTTGTAGCTTCTTTTGTCATTAATTTCCAGTTTCAAAACACTGTGGCCAAATAATCAATATTCATAGGATAATTCCCGTTTTCTTGCATTTACTTAAGCATGATCTATGGGCTAGTATGTGGTCTATTTTAGAAAACATTCCTAATGCAGCCATAAAGAATGTATATTCAGATGTTGCTTGGTGGAACACTGTGTAAATGTCCACCAAGTCCATTTGTTGAAAGATTTGGTTAAGTTCTGCTACCTTTTTGCTAACTTTTTGTTTAGCTGACCTATGTCTTTGAGATAATAGTGTGCTAAGGTGTCTTGTTAAGATTGTGTTATTGATTTTTTGCTTTTTCATGTCCTTTAAAATGTGTCTTATATAGTGAGCTGTTCCAGTGTTGGGCGCATACATATTTGTGATTTTATGTCTTCAAGTTTTTCCCTAACAAATATGTAGTGGCCTTTTTATGTCATTTGATCATTCTTGGCTTGAAGTATAGATCATCTGCAAATAGAAGAGCTACCCCTGATATTTTTGGAGCTCCTAGCACATTTAGTTTTGTTTTCTATCATTTGACTTTCAGTCTATGAATTTCCTTTTGAGTTAGGCTTTTCTTATATACAGAAAATTATTAGATTTTGTTTTTTGATCTACTGTGCCAGTCTATTTCTGTTAATTCGTGAGTTGAGGTCATTGACATTGGTGATTATAGTTGACATGAAAAATATATCAGTTATCTTTTTGTTGATCACTCATAATTTCATAGTAAATAGTGGATTAGAGTGGGACAGTCCTGGTGACTTGGAAAAAGAATGGTACATTAACCTACTGGAGACAAAACAGTGACTTCAACTATAATGATGACACTAGGATTGAAGTGCAGTGGGCTGAGTTTTCCTACATCCCTAAGATAAATTCTGGAAGGCTTTAGTGCACAATGAATCAATAAGTTAGTTGACAGAGTTTGAACCACATACATATTCTGAAATTCCTTGTGCTGAGTATTAAATTACATTTTATGAACTGCTTGTGATTTTATTTCTGGATGGTATAAAGTAATTATCATCTCACAACAATGGTCAGTGAACTTTAACTTTTATATATATGCATATATATATATAATTATATAATTAATTATATATATAATTAATGAAGATTCATGAAATGAAACTGTGGAATGTCATACAAACGACTTAGGCAAAAATCTAATATTTTAATGAACTATTTGATTAATGAGCAAGATTTAACAAAAGGTGAAGAAATAAGAAAGAAATTTATTAATCTGCAAAGTACTTATGTCCAATTATTAATGGAAGAGAAGTCGTGGACTAATTTCACAAATGAGTACCTTGATAATTTGCAAAATGCCTGATAAGCACGCAGAGGCGTGGCACCAAAGTAAACCTGATTAACACCCTAAACGGATTAATATGCTGCTACTCAAGCTCTACAGATGCCATCAGCAAAATCAGCACATTTCAAACATTAAGGTGCGTGCTTTGAGTAGCAAGCACCTAAAGGATATGTTGTTATGCTAATCTCTTTTTGTCATGTGTGCCAATTTAAAACAAAAATCAGTGTTGGGCTGGCTGGATAGCTCAGAGGACTAAGTTCCTGCTTAGGGAAGTGCTGGGACTCGGCTTCAACCCCTGGCATCACATGCCATGTAGATCTCACCCCTGGGCACTCTGAACCAGCCATAGAGACCAGGCATGGTGGAGCACACGCCTGCAATCCCGGTGCTGAGGAGGCTGAAAACATTGCTATGACTCTCAGCTGTGTAGTGAGATCCTGTACCAAATACAGAATAAATAAACAAAATAAATAAAAATTAAAGAATCAGTGTTACTAGTGTACTTGTTTTCTGTTCATTTTCTCTTACTTGGCTCTAAGTTTGCCACAAGGCTGAAAAAGTCTGTGTTGCTTTCTGTGTGTGCGACACCTGCTGCACAAGTCTGGGCTTATTTGACAAATTGAGAAAATGATTTGGGAAGCGAAAGCTTATTTTTGTGCCATTTGTTTTTAGCTTTTTCCATATGTATGCATTCAAATCTGTATAGGAATCTTCTCTCTTAACTCATTTTAACTTCGAAGAAGATAATAAGCAAAATTCTTTGTGGGTTAAGAATAAAATATCAGTTGCTTTCTTTTTCACCCTAACAGTGCCGTCTTGTAGAAGGAATTATAGGGTCCATGCAATATCCATAAAATTAAAAACATAAATTCATGCATCCTTGAATTGACCTCGATCATTTCTGCACAATTCACCAATCAAAGAAAGGACACGATGATAGATGGTTTGGTAGGCTGGAAATTTGCTAGCCATTTTAGAAACCCTAATTTTCAAATTAAAATTGCTATCTCTTCAATCTTTAAAAAAAGTTTAAAAAATGCCTCTGTATCTAATGGAACACATATGGTTCAGGATGATGAATGTGTACTGAGCACTCCTAAGTATATTCCAGGAAAGTAAAACTTTTGCTTCTTCAGTGTTGTTAGCCCATAATTTTGAAATTCCTGTTACACATAAATACAAAATCCTCAAATGTTAGTATTAACTACATAGTAGATTATTTCTATAAGATCTAAAACTTTAAAGTCATTTCCATGAGATTTTACATGTTAGGATATGGTCCACCCTTGCTGTATATAACAGAATCCATGAGAGTACGTCTATAGCAGTGTTCATACTTTGATGCTTGTAGTGACTGTAAATGAAAGGTTCTCATGATCCTATATTTTTAGTCAAGACACTGGCAAAAACACACACACACACACACACACACACACACACACACACACACACACACACAAAATGCCTGCATTGCTTCCAAGATTTAGCTAGAGATGGATTTTCATTTTTACATCTGGCAGTCCTAGATCCTAGCTACATTGTTTAACTTGGCATTTAAGACTGACTAGAATACTTTTGCCCTTTATGCCAAGCTGAGCTCCATAAACAAGGCCTGACAGCTATTTCTGAAGCATCATGTCTCCCTTTATGAATCTCAAATTTTGCAGAATTACAGTTCCTGTAATAGGGTGTTCACAGAGTTATTCATTCAAATCCAGACACTTTAAAAATGACAAGGGAAACACTATTAACAGTTATACCAAAACGACAGCAAGAAAACAGATAATTCCAGGCAAACTATAAAATTTCATTACCCTATGCTGAACTGGCCTCTAATTGTTGCCTCTTACCTCATCTGGAACACTAAAGGAAATATTCTGTTCCTTGCTATTCAACTGAGTACAAAAGATAATAAGTATGATAGCTAGCTTCTATCCCCTTTTTCTATGTAAAGAGAAATTCTTTGTAATTGCATAATTTGCTTTAATTAAAGCTAATGAAGAAGTGAACACATTACAGTCAACACGAGTAATAGTATTAGTCAAATTTTCATTACTCTGGCCAAAGAGTTGAGAAAAGAACTTAATGGAGAAAAGATTTATTTCAGCTCATGGCTTCAGAATTTCTGTTCATGGCTGACTAGCCATGTCCACTGCTATCAGAACACTAAGGTCAAAGGGAATGTAAACTAAAGCTGCTCGCTGCACAGCCACGAGGAGGCAGAGAGAAAAGACAGGGGCCAAAGAGGTGGAGGCCAGCAACAGGGTGTGCCCTCCAAGGGCGTGTCTCCATGACTGACTCCCTTCTACTACGCAGGTCCAACTTCCTGTTTCATTCCCTCTTGGTAACGCAACCAAATTATTATCTCATCAATGGGCCAATTCCCGGATGAACTTAGAGCCCTTATGATGCACTCACCTTCCAAAAATCTCACTTCAACACTTAAGACATTAGGGGTATATTTATTTTTATTTTATTTTATTTTTATTTTTTGTCTTTTTGAGACAGGGTCTCACTATGCAGTTCAGGCTGGCCTTAAACTCACTTTGTAGCTCAGGCTGGTCTCAACTCACAACAATCCTTCTGCCTCAGCTTCCCGAGTGCTGGGATTGCAGGCATGCGCCACCACGCCCAGCTTTAGGGGGATATTTAAATCCAAATCATGACAGCAATCTTCATGATCTTTGTGAAATTAGAATTTGGGTAAAGTTTCTAGCATTAGATAATGTCAGATTGTGCTTTTGAAAATTGTTCAGAGTACCTGTATTGCATATTTATAATTTTCAACAGTACTTTGGTCTTTAGAGAAGATTTTAAATCTGAAAATTAAAGCTCCCAACCATTCACAGTCTTGCTGATGTCACTGAGACCATAAAAATTATCAAGCTCAGCAAAGACCTGAGTATCCACAAGAAATGAATGATCAAATAGGCTTATAGTTCTAAACCATGGAGTATGGGCATAATAGTTGTGGAGACAGTTTATTTATTTATTCATTTATTGTATTTTAAAGAAGGGTCTACAGAGTATTCAGTCTCACTACATAGATCAGCCTTTTACAGCCTCCCAAAAGCTGGGATTACAGGCATGCACCACCAGATATAGTCTCAATTGCTATCTCAGTGAGCCCCGAGAGCAGGGCCAGCATGGCAGGCCTGGGGATTGAACCCCTGGCCCCTATGCTGGTTTGCAGGCACTTTAATCCAGTGAATTATTTGGCCAGCCCTAAAATTGAGGAGTTTTTCTGTTTTTGTTTTTGGTTACTTCCAGCTGCCTTAAAGGAAGATCTGGTGTAGCTTCTGGAGCTGGGAATCGAATCATGGTCCTCTGTGCCTGACTGCATTTGCCCAAGCATCACTGAGCTATCCCGCACAACAACTGAGCTATCCTGCACAACCAACAGTTATAGAGAGCCCATGCAACTTTAAAATGGGAATCATCAGTTGCCATTAAATTCACCATTAAAAAAGATTGGATGATGGACACATATAATGAATAAAATATACTATATGGTCAGCCCACCTTTAGAGAGTTAGAAATATAAATTAATGACATCCTTGAAGACCTCTCATATGATAACAATTTTATGTCTGAGTAATCCCCCGCAGTGCATTTCTTTAGGCTTCTTTAGACAGTGGGAGGGACTTGGATGTTATATTGTTGACAATAAACATCTATTAGTATGCGAAAGCTAAATATTAATTTTCAACATCATTAAAACATCTATTTTTGATCTCAAAATGATTTCAAAGTATTATGAAATAACATTTTTAAAACAGAATGATGGTGGCACACTTCTGCAATCCCAGCACGGGGGAAGATGAGACAGGAGGATGACTAAGTCCAAAGTGTTCAGCAAGACCCTGTGTCAAATAAATACTAGATTGAAATAATTTTAAAGAGAACGTTCTATGATAGTTGCTTTCCCTTTCTTAAAAATTTCAGATAAAAAGAAAACATTTAAGGATTAGCTGTTTCTTTCAATAGACCAATAGAAATCAGCAGTACAATTATCCAAACTATCCTGTGTATGTATATGTTAATGCTTAAATATTTTTTTATCTTTGACCAATTTTGGATGCTTATATTTGATAATCTGAACAACCTATTTGACTAAAACAATATGTAGTATAACCCCGATTGTTGACTGCTTCATTTTGTTTAGTGAAATTTTGTACCATTTCTAATTATTTTTATTCTCTTAAAAAATAAAAAATAGTTAAAATGTAATTCTGTCCATCAATATGAAAGAGTTAATCATTTCTTTTTTGTCTAAAACTAATTAGCTGATGTGTTGGCAAGGAGTGGTTTCCGATCATTACTTTTCTGAAGACCACATTAAAAATCACCGCAAACAAATGGAATCATCTAGATTTGCTGTCAGCTGTGCCTTCACTTGCGCTGTATTTAGAATACAAGCGGTCACTAGGTTGAGTCACTCAAACCATGAATTATTTCAGGAAAGAAAGAAAACCAAGAATAATATCATGTATGCACCTTGTACGATACCAAAACATTATGAAAACAGTTTGCAATGCATTAATTTATCGAATCTGTCCTGTTAATTTGTCTTGAAACTGTTTCATTGTTATTTGTTCTTCAATAAAATAAAATAAAAAATAAATAAATAAGAAAAACATTATACTTGGTTAAGGAAAACGAATAACCGAAATGATCAAGAAACAGAATGGCAATGAATTATCTAGGAGCTTTACACATAAAGGATTCCAAGCACAAACACAGCTTAGTTACTGGGAATCCCTGGAAGCAATGATTTAATGTAGATTTAACTCTGTTAATAGTTCACATATTATTTTTGGAGATTAAATATCTTATTCTAATTTGTGAGACCACAATTAATTATTTTTTTCATTTTGAGGAATGCTTAGTGCTACAAATTCTCTTATTCTTATCTCCATATCCTATACTCCCTCTATATATCTGGGTAGGAAATAAGAAGGATTGTCAGACATAGCTTTGTTGAAATTTCTCTGGGAACTAGAAATAGATTTAATTTTTAGTTTAAAGAAAATAAAAAAGCAGTAAGAATGATACAGAATTTAAAACAACGTAGTAGGACATTAACAATTTTTATCTTCAAAACAATTACTCAGATTACCAGATATGGGCATGTAAAATTGATAAACAATATAAACACTAACTGTTCCTTTCGATAAACTAATAGAAATTGATAGTACAATTATCTTAGCTATCTTCTTTGTGAATATATATATATACACACACACATATATATACACACACACATATATATTCCCCCTTTCTTCTTATTTCCTTTCCCCTTCTCAGTTCTTTCCTTTAGAGCCAATTCTTTCCTTTTCACAATATATATTGCACCTTTTGGATCTTATTTTCCTAGTTTCTTACCCTAGGAAGACAATACAATATTTCCGCACGTGAGTGATTTGTATCACTCATTAGTATGATCTCTGCATGCATCCATTTACCTTGAGTTTACCTTTCCATTGTATAAAAATACCACATTTTTATCTATTCTTCAGTAGATGGACATTTAGGTTGTGTCAAAGATTTAGCTATTACAAAATATGTTGTTATAAACACAGGTGCACAAGCATAGCTGTGGCATGGTGTTTTCAATTCTTCAGGGAAAAATCCCTAGAAAGACAATAGCTTTGTTGAATGGATCTCTAATCCTAGCAAACAGAACAGTCTCCACACTAATATCCACTGTAGTTTCACTAGTTGACCCATATAATATAGGCGGAAAAGAAAAAATTTTCCCCTGAATCATTTGTTATTAATTGATTTCTATTTTTAAGGTGCAGGGGACCAAATAACAAGAAAAAGAGAAAAATAAAGCAGCATATAACAATAAAAATGGTACAGAATTTCAAAATAAGAACAAAAATTAACAATAGTTGTTATATGACATAGTTATCAAATTTGTTGCTCAGATTACGATATAGGTGTGCAAGACTGAACAAACAATTAAATATTGACTTTTTCTTTCACTAAACCTTAATTTTTTCCTGTCCTTTTTGCTTTTCATTTTTTAAATTTAGGTAAGGAGAGAATAAAATAATATATGAGACTTTAGAGACAATACACCTTTTAAAGAACAAGATGAAAGGTATTCAACTATGGTTGTTACATTGCACATTGCTATCCTCAATGTAGTATAGAGTTGGTCAAAGTAGAACTTTTAAACATTAACTGTTACCTACTGATAGCTATTCTTTTTTTTTTTTTTTTTCTGGGGTGAGATGGAATCTCAGTGTTGTCTTAATTTTCATTTCTCAAATGACTAATGATATTGGACATTTTTTCATAGATTTATTTGATACTTGTATTTCTTCATCTGAGAACTAAGTATTCATCACAGATGCCCATTTTGGGATTGGGTATTTGAATTTTAGGGGATCTGAAGATTTCTAAATTCTCTGTATGCTCTAGATAGAAGTCTTCTGTCCAAAGAACTGTGGGATAACATTTGTTTCCTAATTCAGGGTTCTAATTTTGTACTGTTCATAATTTCTTTTGATGTTCAAAAACTGTAAGATGAGATCCCAAATGTTGATTCTTGAAAGTGTTTCCAACAGTTTGTGTTAGTGAACTTTCTGCCTACTCCAAAGTCTTCAACATTGCTACCTACACTGTCTTCCAGTAGATGTAGTTTCACTGTTATAATTTTACATTTTTGACCGATTTTCATTTTAGTTTAGTGCATGGTGGTACAAATGGGTCTAGTTTTATTCTTTGGCATGTGAAAAGCCAGTTTTTCCTGCATCATTTATTAAAGAGGCTATCTTTTTTCCAGTGACCATGTTTGGCTCCTTTATCAAAGATAAGGCAGGTAAGTGTGTTTATAGTTGTGTTTCCATATTTTGATCTGTTGCATTGATGTTTAGGTCTGTTTTTAGTTAGTAATATGCTGATTTTATCAAGATAGCTTCGCAGTACAATTTCAAGTCAACTATTGTGATGCCTCCTGTCTTGCCTTTGTTTTCCAGGATTTTCTTGATATTCTAGGTCTCTTCTGGTTCCAGATAAATTTCAGGAATGTTTCTGTAGATCTCTGAGGTATGATAGTGGTACTTTGATTGGGATTGTATTAAATCTGTATAAAAGTTTTGGGAGCATGGCCATTTTCACAGTGTTGGTTTTTCCTACCCAGGAGCAAGAAATATCTTGCCATTTTCTGAAATTTTCTTCAATCTCTTTTTCAGAATGCTGTAATGTTCACTGTATAGATCTTTTATTTTATTTATTGGATTGATTCCTGAGTATTTAAGTTTTCAGATGCTATTTTGAGAGGTGTGGTTTTCCTGATTTCTCTCTTGAGTTTCTTTTTGTGTACAGAAACATTATTGGTGTTTAAAAGTTTACTTTGTATCAAGCTCCATTTCTGAATTTTGTTGTTAAATCTAGAAGTCTTTTGGTGGACTTTTTGAGGAATTCTATGTGGAATATCATGTCACCCATGAACAATGGCAATTTCACTTCTTCCTTTCCTGTCCTTACTCTTTTTATTCTTTTCTCTTTTCAATTTCTATGACTAATATTTCCAGAACTACATTGAGCAGGAGTCACAACAGTGGAGTTACTTGTCTTGTTCATGATTTTAGAGTAAAACATTTCAGCATTTGTCTATTTGGTATGATGTTGGCTTTTGGCTTATCATAGATGGCATTATGAAATTGAGGACAAAATCTTCTATTCCAATTTTTGTTTATTTTCTTTAATGACACCTTTTTTCTTTTTTTTCAGATTTTATTTAATTTTTTAATATACCAAAATTCTTCAGCATGAAAGTAGATATATAGAGATTCTTTAAATTGTTTTCAAATTATTACATAGCACCTGATTTTTTCCCCCAAAACATTTTACCATACAAAATTGTTCACTTTTCCCTGTATGCAACTTCCTCACATGTCCAACGAATCCCCACCCATGGTGTACCTGTTACTTAGAATTCTTTCCCAGTCACTCATGGCATATTCTTTTTTTTATTAAACAAAACAAATGACTTCTTGAGAAACTGAGGTATTGACACCTTGAAACTAAGGGAGCTCAAATTGTCACTACGCATTCAGAGCCCTTCTCAATGTTGAGATGTCCAAACAAGCAAATTCTTGCATCATGTGTATATTTATATATTTAGTGTAATTAAGATATTTTAACCAATGTGAATAATGCTAATCATTTTGCTTCAAATAAGTATGCTTCCACATCTTCTTGTTTTGTAATTTTAATTATGATAAAGTGAATTTTTCAGTGTTAAATAAAGGAAAAGCAAGTAATAGAAATAAATATTTTTCTTTTTTTTTAATTGAAGAAAAAGTAGCAATGAGATAGTTCTAAATCAAATCACTAGGACAGATTCAACAATTTATACATTGCACTTGGTTGTCGTATTGTTCTTCTGTTTGCACAAGGTACATACATGATACTCTGTGCAGAAAAATACCACTAGAGCAGATGCCTCTGATGAATGAATTAAGAGAATATGGCTGCATACCTATCTTTTTTTTCCCAAAGCTGAATTATAGTACAGCTTCAGTAACTAATACTTTTTATACTGTTATCTTCCAAGTGGTTATCCATAGCACAAGAAGCAGACAGGATATCTTGTCCAAACACCACTAGTGCATATGTTCCTTCTCATAGAAATACGCCAAAGCCCTGCATATCTATCCTAACTGTACTGTTTATGCAAACACAGAATAGTTCTTCCCCTGCATCCCCTCCTTTTGTTTAGTCCTGTCAAAGATGGGTGTCCAATTGTCATTCAATTATTATAGGTGCTTGAACTCAGTGAAAAATTCCAACACAGTCCAGCAGTCCACAATAATAGTGGATTATCCGAAGAAGTTGTGGCCTAGAGCCATACACAGCTCAGCCCACTATTATTGCCTTATTGTACATAACTCATTTTTATATTTTCTGCTGGATGGATAAGATCGAGCTAAAGCAAGTCCTATATAACAAAAAATGTAACTTTTATATCTGATGAGGTCAGTCAAGTCCCCTCAGGGTTTATCTTGTAACCCTGTCCCTCACTCTGTAGATCCTTTGTCTGTGTCAGCCATGTGGATGAGTCACGGCCATTGCTTGACCAGTTTGCTCTCTGTGAAAGCCTGGAGAAAGTTTTCTTTCCATGTGACTCTCTTCAGGCATACTATGGATCATTGATCACTTTCCTCTGTGGCTCCATAATCTCCTTGATCAGAAAATTTGGGGCACAAGTGAGTTCCATGATGTTATACTACAGGTTACCTATGTCCTGAGTCTTCACTGACCTTGAAAGGCTAGGGCCAAAATGTTGGCTGACCTTGCAGCTCTTCCATTTCTCCAATTTTTGATCTACAATATTAGGTTATTAACCATCCAGAAGAGAAGCTGATTATTACCCTTCAACATATGCAGTACAGTTTACCCTAACTGACTAAATTCTTTTTAATTGTAGCTTTACCTTTCTATTTGTATTTCTTCTTTTGATTTCTTATACTAGGGAGTCTATACGATATTTGTACATGTGTGTCTGATTTATTTCACTTATGAGTATATGTTCAAGTGGCATCCACTTCATTATAAATGCTTCAAGCATATCATTCTTAATAGCTGTGTAATACTCCATTATATGGAAATACCACATCTTTTTCAACCATTCCTCATGTGATGGACATTTTGGTTGTTTCCAAGATTTTGCTATCACAATTGTGCTGCTATAAACATAGGTTCACATATATCATTATGATATAATGTTTTCAGTTCCACAGGAAAAATTCTCGGTAGGGAGATACCTGTTTGAATGGGTTTTTCTTCCTTTTATATGCATTTTTAATTTCATTAACTGATATAGGGTGTTCAGGATTTTTGCATCTTCTTGACTCATCTTTGTTAATTCATGTAGCTAGGAATCCGTCCAATTCTTCTATGTTTTCCATTCTATGAATGTAAAGATTTTCAAAGTAGTTGTTGATGACCTTCAGAATTTCCACAGGATCTGTAGAGATTTCAATCTTTGCATTCTATGTTGTATGAATTTTATATTTTTCTTTCTTTTCTTTTGGTACAGTTGGCTAAGAGTTTATTAATTTCATTCATTCTTTCAAGGAACCAACCATTTAATTGATTAATTCTGGGTGAAGATTTATTTTGTTTATGGCTAATTGGAGTGTTATATCCCTCACTTAACTATATGTCACATTCTTTTCGCATACTTGAGAAATTTTCTGCTATTACTTCTACAAGTTGTCTTTTTATGTCATTTGTTTTGATTTCTGCATTTTCATTTACACCTACCCATGTTATCAAGTTTTCCTTTCCACCATCTTGCAGGTGTTGAATTGTTGTTTCCTGGCTTCTTGTTATTTTTAAGAGATCTTTTCATTTGTCATCACTGGGTGCAATACTATCTGCAAGGTATGAAAATCTATCTTAAGTTTCATGCAAGTGATTTTTACCAGATTTATATTGGATTTTTAATTTCTTGGATATCTCTTTGAATCTGTTTCATGAATTCTAATTCTCTCCTATATTGTTCGTTGATGGTTTCTATTATTTTTCTATGCTCACTGAGCTTCAAATTTAGAGATTTTTGAGCAAAGCATAACTGTAGAAAAAAAACTACATTCCTAATCAATAATTAATATAAAATTAATTTAAAGAATGGGTGTCATCATTGAAAAATACTGTAGAATAGAAAATATTTACATGTCATAAGGCCAATAGAGGCATGTGACTTTTGTCAACTTATATAAATGCATAGTATGTGAACATTGCTTCATAACAAGGGTATATGTTTTCATGGGATACAGTAACAATGTTTGAATGGCACTGTGGTAGAACTTAGTGTTAGAGCACCTGGCTAACATGGGTAAATCTGCATTTAGTCATCAGCTGCACATAAATGGGAAAAATGTAAGTAACTAGGTCAATAAAAGTACATGATATAGTGGGTATAGAGGAAAATAACCAAATCTATTTCCTCAAATCTTTTGTTATCTAGACAGCTCATAAAACCATCAAAAAAACTACCATAAGTAGAATGTCAAGGGTACACTTAGGTAAAATTCTAATATGATATTGCAGGAAATAAAATATATCACATTAGAGAAGGTATCAAATGTGTGAGTATATGGCTTTATAATAGTTGAGTATTGACAGAAAATTAGCTACTGATTGTTTTATTCTCAAGCCACAGAAATGTAAAGCAGCTAAAATGTGAAATATAATTTATAGTGCTCTAAAAATGTATTATATATGGAAAAGCTGAAGAGAACACGAACTGTCTTCAAGTTCTGAAAGAGAAGTCCAAAATCAAGTTTCAGCATATCCGTACTTCCTCTAAAACCTGAAGGGATACTTCTTCCTCATGTACTTTTTCTGTTATTTACTAACAGTCCTTGGAGTTACTTGGGTTGGCTTAAAAACACATTTCTGCCTCTTCCTTCATATAACATCTGTGTGACTCTATTTTTACCTGACATTCTCTTCTAAGAATATATTGCACTAAAATCTAAAGTTCAATCAATATGACTTCATCTTAACTAACTACATGAACAATGCCCTTATTTATTGTGTACTACAGGAGACTATAATGTCCGTGTATATTTTAGGAGGACACTCCATCTACCATATATCAGCATTGATGATGTTGGATCATTGACAGTGATCTGCTCATATTTATTTGATTCCATCCTAGGAAATCCCAAATACTGAATCATAGGATAATCACTTTGATTTGCTCCACCCCTCCAATGAATGATTTTTAAATGATTTTTAATTAACCTGTCTAATACTCTGAGATTTATATTATTTTCCCCAATATTGATTGTCAAGTTACTTCCAACTCAGGTGATCATTCTAAGGACATTTCATTCGAAGGTAAATGTCCTGAGAAGAGTAACAGACTTACTCTACAATACTGCTCTACACAGTGTATTCCATGGTCCAGTGGTGGGAACCCCTGAAATTCATTAATAGAACATTAAATCCCCCTGAGAACACATCTGATGACACATTACTCCTTGAGATATAGGTTCCCCTCATACTAGATAATAGAAATAAGTGGGGAGCATTATTTTCCACAAAAATGTTATTTTATGTGAGTTATGGTATTCGATATTTCGGGTAAGTGGTACAAGTTTCCAGGTTGCCCTTGAGTTTAAGCCATGTTTTCTAATCCAACTTAATCTGATCTCTACAATAGAACATCATATAATAATATGTGATATATATACATATATGTATATACGTATATGTGTGTGTGTGTGTGTATCTGTATGTATATATAAGTTTGTGTCTAGTTTCCTCCCCCAAAGCCTCAGGCAGTCATGGGGCAGCCTTCTAGAGTTTGTGATTAACTCATGATCCACTGGGATCACCTGCCTTGGGGCAGGTAACTTGCATTACAATGTGAGGAGGGAAGAAGAAGCTGGCTGCTCGAGCTGCTGCCGCTCCTCCTCTCTGCTCTCTCTTGCTCTTTGCTTTTTTCTAGGACCATGAACTGCTGCTCTCTGCCCTGTGCCCTTCTGCCTTGGGGTCAGCTGAATATGGACCGAAACCTCCAGTAACTGTGAGCTAAATAAACCTTTCCTTCCTTCATTTTGAGTATTGAGTATTTGCCCCAGCAATGAGAGAAAAGTAATTAGAATGAAAGGCAAGTGGACGTTCCCAGTTTGATAGATCAATATTCTACTGACCAATTTGGAGAGAAGTTGAACATTAAAATGAAGAATTAGCATGGTGGGATATAATACACTGAATGAAGAGCAAAATGATGGCAAAAATATAGTAGTCTATCTTATAAAGGAGGGAGGGTAGCATAAAAAGAGAGGGAAAAGAAGAAAGGAAAAGTTCTGGTTTATGGAAGAACTCCCTTAATATATGTAAAAGGAATGAAACAGTTATGAACATCGTGATTTTCAATGATTATGGTATG
This sequence comes from Ctenomys sociabilis, assembly GCA_004027165.1. Taxonomy (NCBI): domain Eukaryota; kingdom Metazoa; phylum Chordata; class Mammalia; order Rodentia; family Ctenomyidae; genus Ctenomys; species Ctenomys sociabilis. The sequence goes on from PVKA01010743.1 coordinate 56,825, forward strand.
AATTTGTTACAGTGAGAATCATTACTGAGTATTAAAACAGCTGGCTAAAATGATGGTTAAAAAACAGAATACCTCAATTGTCTTAAAGTGTCTCTTCACACATTTCTACAAGTTACAGTGAGATAGTTATTAAGTAAGAGAAATGAAATTTCTATATCCATTTCTGACACTATTAAAGCTAATATTACCAATAATAAATTTAAATAGCATCAGAAATTTTTAAATATATCATGCTTGGGATTCATTACTGAGACAAAATTTCTGACAAAAACTTGCTGTCTGAATCTGATCTCTCTCTCTCTCTCTCTCTCTCTCTCTCTCTCTCTCTCTCTCTCTAGCTATGTATGGATGCAAACCACAAACTTAGGAAATTTCTACAAAGCAATTGGCTTGTACTCCTCAAGAAAGGTTGATTCGATCTATAGCGTGGTGGACTTTAGAGGCAGGACTGCTAAGTGCAATGTGTAATCTAGAGTCTGAGATTAGATTAAAAAACACCATAAAAAGCTTTGATTCCAACAAGTGAAACTTGAATATCAATTTTACATACAGAATGGTATCATATTATGTTACTTTTCTTAATTTGATTATAGTAGTTCTATAAAAGTGTGGCCTTGTTCCTATAGGCAAACTTTGTGATATGTATAGTACAATAGTCTCTCCAGTGATCTTGTGTGTGTGTGTGTGTGTGTGTGTGTGTGTGTGTGTGTGTGCATATATGTGTTTAAATTTTTCTATAGGTCTGATATTTTAAATAAAAATCTTTTTATAAAAATTGATCAGGTTTGAACAATTTTAGACAAAACTGACATTCTCATTAGCACACTTTACTGCCCTTATGCTGTCCAACCTATCATCTTCATATGCCCACCTAACTTTCTTGAGTGTGCGTGGCAGAAATAACCAGGTCTTTGTCTGACTGTGGGAGTAACGAAGCAAGAAAGACTGGAAATATCACAACTACAACAATGAGAGGACCCCTGAGCTGAGAAGAAGCATGCAGCGGAAACCACATTCAATAAGAATGAGTCAGGTAGAAGCTAGAGAGCAGAGGACTCCCCTATAAGGAAGAAGACATTGTTTCCAAGAGTTGTGTTTGAAACTTGGACTGAGTATAACCCTAGGCATTTGAAGATAAATTTTGCAAAGAAATTCTCTTTCTGATAATATCATGTATGCACCTTGTACAATACCAAAACGTTATGAAAACAGTTTGCAATGTATTATTTCATCGACTCTGTATGGTTATGGTGTTTTTAAACTGTCTGATTGACATTTGTATTTCAATAAAATAAAAATAAATAAAAAAAAAAGAAATTCTCTTTCTGGCTAAAGTGGAGGCAACAAAGTATGAAAGAACCTCATTTAGAAAATACTTCTTCCCTCGTACAATCTTTACTCCTCTTTTCTTGAACATTTTACTTCTAAAGTAATATATTTCCTGAGAATGTTGTGAAAATCTGTACCCTTCGTGTTTAGGAGAGAAAATATATTTGAGTCCCTGCTACTTGTGTCTTCCCTGGGCAGGTTTATGATCACCTGTAGAGACACACCTGGGGATGCCAACCTTCCAAGGAAAGAAACAGAATATGAGCCAAATGCTCCTTCAGTACCAGGCTGAGTTGACAGCACATAAGCATTGTGGTCTATTTGTTGCGAACCTCTCTTCTCTTGATCTATTGCTACCAACTCTGACTGACCTCAGCTTCCTCACTTACTCCGTCAAGGGTTAGAGGTCTGCCCTCCCTCTCTAACCACAGGTCTCAGTACACCAACAGTTCACAGTGTTCCCAGAATCTACTCCGGTAGCTTACGAGAAATCACAATACCAGGAGATAAGAAATTTTAAAAATCAGTTCATGTTTTAGCTCATCATAAGATGTAGCTTAATGAACAGACAGTGGACACACCACTGTGAGCTAACTCTGACCTTCACAAAAAGATGATAAATATACATTCTGGAATGACAGATGTTTTTTAAAAAATTAATTGATAAAGTATTTATCAGCTTTGAATTTTTATTAGCATTATAGTATAATTGAATTTCCAGAAGGCAATATACAAGAAGAATGAAAAAGTAGCTTAAGAGAAAATGAATTTTTAATCCTAATTAAAATTTATGTCTCTTGAGTCACCACTGCGCAGCTCTGCTTCTGTGGCGCGTCAGACACGGTCCGAGCCAACTTGTTCTCTTGTATCCAAGCTCTCTGTGGTCAAGATGCCTGAGGAAATGCATCATGGGGAGGAGGAGGTGGAGACTTTCACCTTTCAGGCAGAAATTGCCCAGCTCATGTCTCTCATCATTAATACCTTCTACTCCAACAAGGAAATTTTCCTTCAGGAGTTGATCTCTAATGCTTCTGATGCTTTAGACAAGATCTGGTATGAGAGCCTGACAGACCCTTCCAAGTTGGACAATGGCAAAGAGCTGAAGATTGACATCATCCCCAACCCTCAGGAGCGGACACTGACTTTGGTGGACACAGGCATTGGCATGACCAAGGCTGACCTCATAAACAACTTGGGAACAATTGCCAAGTCTGGCACGAAAGCATTCATGGAGGCTCTTCAGGCTGGTGCAGACATTTCCATGATTGGGCAGTTTGGTGTTGGATTTTATTCTGCCTATTTGGTGGCAGAGAAAGTTGTTGTGATCACAAAACACAATGATGACGAGCAGTAAGCCTGGCAGTCTTCTGCTGGGGGGTCATTCACTGTCCGCGCTGACCACGGGGAGCCCATTGGCCGAGGCACCAAGGTGATCCTCCATCTCAAAGAAGACCAGACAGAGTACTTGGAGGAGAGGCTGGTCAAAGAGGTGGTAAAGAAGCACTCCCAATTCATTGGCTACCCCATCACCCTTTATTTGGGGAAAGAATGAGAGAAGGAAATCAGTGATGATGAGGCAGAGGAAGAAAAAGGGGTAAAAGAAGAGGAAGATAAGGATGATGAAGAGAAGCCCAAGATTGAAGATGTGGGTTCAGATGAAGAAGATGATACTGGAAAGGATAAGAAAAAGAAAACCAAAAAGATTAAAGAGAAATACTTTGATCATGAGGTACTGAACAAGACCAAGCCCATTTGGACCAGAAACCCTGATGACATCACTCAGGAGGAATATGGAGAGTTCTACAAAAGCCTCACCAATGACTGGGAAGACCACCTGGCAGTCAAGCACTTCTCTGTGGAAAGTCAGCTGGAGTTCAGGGCATTGCTGATCATTCCTCAGAGGGCTCCTTTTGATCTATTTGAGAACAAGAAGAAGAACAACATCAAGCTCTATGTCCGTCGTGTGTTCATCATGGACAGTTGTGATGAGTTGATCCCCGAGTACCTAAATTTTAACCATGGCGTGGTCGACTCAGAGGATCTGCCCTTAAACATCTCTCGAGAAATGCTCCAGCAGAGCAAGATCTTGAAAGTTATCTGCAAAAACATTGTTAAGAAATGCCTTGAGCTCTTCTCTGAGTTGGCAGAAGACAAAGAGAACTGCAAGAAATTCTATGAGGCATTCTCAAAAAATCTAAAGCTTGGAATCCATGAGGACTCCACTAATAGGTGACGCCTTTCTGAACTGCTGCGCTATCACATCTCTTAGTCTGGAGATGAGATGACATCCCTGTCTGAGTATGTGTCTCGCATGAAGGAGACACAGAAGTCCATATACTACATCACTGGTGAGAGCAAGGAACAGGTGGCCAACTCTGCCTTTGTGGAGCGTGTGTGGAAACGGGGCTTCGAGGTGGTGTATATGACTGAGCCCATCGATGAGTACTGTGTGCAGCAACTCAAGGAGTTTGATGGGAAGAGCTTGGTCTCTGTGACCAAGGAAGGCCTGGAGCTGCCTGAGGATGAGGAAGAGAAGAAAAAGATGGAGGAGAGCAAGGCCAAGTTTGAGAACCTGTGCAAACTCATGAAGGAAATCTTGGATAAGAAAGTTGAGAAGGTGACAATCTCCAACAGGCTGGTGTCTTCACCCTGCTGCATTGTGACCAGCACCTATGGCTGGACAGCCAACATGGAGCGGATCATGAAGGCCCAGGCCCACTGTGACAACTCTATCATGGGTTACATGATGGCCAAGAAACACCTGGAGATCAACCCCGACCACCCCATTGTGGAGACCCTCAGGCAGAAGCCCGAAGCTGACAAGAATGACAAGGCTGTTAAGGATCTGGTGGTGCTGCTATTTGAGACAGCGCTGTTGTCTTCTGGCTTCTCCTTGGAGGATCCCCAGACCCACTCCAACCGCATTTACCGCATGATCAAGCTGGGCCTGGGCATTGATGAAGATGAGGTGACTGCAGAGGAGCCCAGTGCTGCTGTTCCTGATGAGATCCCTCCCCTTGAAGGGGATGAAGATGCATCCCGGATGGAAGAAGTGGATTAGGAACTCCCACTGTGCGAACCCTGTGTCCTCTGTATAGTGTCCCTGCAGCTCCCCAGCAGCCTGAGTGGCCCTGTCCCACTTCTCCCTCTGCTGAGTCTAGTAAGCAATTTCTCCTGCCCTGTGTTGAAAGCAGGAAATAAGGGCCTTGAGCTCCATCCCCTCTGTAATTTGACAGCAGAGTTGGATGTTGTGTATTGTGATCTTATTTTTTTGTTTATTTTGTTCTGAAATTAAAGTATGCAAAATAAAGAAGATGCAGTATTATACAAAAATAAAAAAATAAAATTTATGAGACAGAATGTCATAATTGTACTCCAGATCAATGTGTAATGATCAAATCAGAGGGCTGGAAAATACCTTAGCAGATTAAAGTACCTGCTTAGGTAAACACGGGGGCTGGGAGTTCTCTCCTGGGGCCTGTCATGCCATCCCCATCCCCTTAGTGTTCAGAGACAGTGATTCAGACTGGGCATGATGGTGTGTGCCCATAAGCCCAGCTCTTTGGAGGCTGTAAACCGGAGGATCACTATGAGTCCGATATACGCAGGGTGATCCTGTAAACCCTCTAGACCCTGTCCTAAAAGAGCAAATCAAGATAGTTAACATCTCATCTCCCTTAAATATTTTGAAAAGTTTTGACTAACATATGATAGTTGTACATTTTTTATCTACAACTACAATGCCTACGTATAATATGTACTGATAGAATGTTTTGAAATTATTTTCTTTTGAAAGAAATGAAACTGACTGTACACCAAAATAAAATTACCTGCTGGATAAATTGCAGGAATTCTATAAGACATTTTATAGGAAAATAATGAAAAGAAATAATGATGTGCTATAAGCAAAATTAAGAAACAAGAGCAAAACAAGAGTTTTAGGAAAAGAAATATCTACATCTCTCTCTCCCTTGCCCTCTCCTTCTCCATCTCTTTTGTTCTCTCCCTCTCCCTCTCTCTGTCTGGTTGCCTTCCTTCTTCCTCCCTTCTCTTACTCTAGAAAGATATTTATGTGGCATGTCCCATAATGTATGTGTGTGTGTGACAGAGAGAGAGAGAGAGAGACAGAGAGAGAGAGAGAGAGAGAGAGAGAGAGAGAGTTTGTGTAACACAAAGTGGTTCTTTACTCCCAAGGTTGCAATACTTTTGGGCCCAAAAGTATCCTAATTCTAACCATACCACTTTCTATTTCTGGTTTTCTTAAAAAAAGAAAGAAAGAAAGAAAACTATTGTATAAGTACTTCTAAACATTCTCGTTCTACCATTATGGTTGCTCATTTTTCAGAATCATCTTACTACAGCTTGGACTCCTAGTGACTCTCCTGTCTCAGCCTCCTCAGCTCTGGAATTATAGACACGTGCCACCACACCCAGTTTTGGAGCATGCAAGGTGCTCCCAGGTTGCAGGGCTGGGTGCGCCATGTGGTACAGGGGATCAAACCTGGGTCCTTGCCTGCCAGGCAGGATCTTAGACCACCAAACCTGCCTCCCCAGCCTCCATTTTAACTCTTGAAAAGACATGGAAGCCTTGATGGCTTGGTGTTAAAGGACAACTTACCTAATATGAATTGTGACATATGATATGAACATAGATCAAAATATTTATGAGGAAACAAGTAAGTCGTTTGAGCTCATTGAAATAAGGATTTACATTCTCTTCTCTGAAAAAGTCATTTATACATCTGAAAAAGGAAGTATTTCCATTACCATCAATGTTCTTGAAGTTAATGTTTTTCTCTATAGAACTCTACCATAGTATAATCAAAGACAAAAGCACTTATCTCTACAGGGCATATAATTCCAGCAAATTCTTTCTGAGCTTTCCACTAAAAGAATATCCAGTAATCTTTCTTGTCAATGCCATAGCCTCAAATTTTTATTACAAAACAATATATATGTAAATTAGATAGGCTAGATAGGTGATAGATTCATAGATATACAAAATAGATTTTTCATTTAGAAACTATTAAGAGAATTGTATCTACAACTATTTATTTCTTAGTAGTAGGCTCTCAAGTGTTATACAAACAATAAGGATTGTATATATATATATATATATATATATATATATATATATGTATGTATGTATGTAT